>CAMOHE010027965.1:0-19464 GCA_946598075.1 Artocarpus hirsutus | reverse complement strand
GGCTTAAAAAAATTAATTTCTAAGGTGTTTAATATTGTTAGTTTCAACCAAAACTTTTGATTGTTACAATGAAAGTTCTAATATATTACTATGTTTTAAAGTAAATTTTGGTTTAAACCAATGGTTATAAAACACCCTATTAATTTTTTTTTCTAACTTTGGAGGACCTCTGCTCATCAATCCAATCCATATACATTTAACATCTTGTATGAATATATATATATATAGAGAGAGGGAGAGAGAGTAAATTGCAGCGATGGTCCCTCAACAGGGCACATGACCAACAAAACAAGAATGAGAAAGAAAAAAGAGGCGTTTAGAATTGAAACCTAGGTCTTTAATAGCATATGCAATCTTGACACCGCCCAAATCTGCCATTGACCTCTTCACTAACCCGCTTGACGGCCATTTGTTATGGTTCAAGCCAGAGCTCCTCCTCTTGCTGAATTTTGACTCTAAATCATACATTTTGGAGCTCTTGAAATACATTACTATCAACAACCCATTATGCCTAAAAAATCATATCCAATTTCTGATTTAATATCTCAATTGAACATTGAAAGTGTAAATAACTAATGAAAATGAGATTGAAAGAGCGAGAGAGAGAGAAAAAAAAAGGAGGTCCAAAAGGCTTGGGTTTCAAGTGGAGGAGACAAAGTTGTCGACGGCAATGTGGCGATGTGGCAAAGCTTTTGATGATGACGACGTGTAGAGAGGGAGATATGCTAATAACGATGTCGTTCTAGAGATCACATCACCATGGGGTTGGTTTAGGCCACCGGTGGGGACGTGGGTGGGTTCATAGTTTAGGCGTGCTTAACACGTTGCCATCTGGAGGGTAGTTTTCTTCTCTATCATAGCCATTGACAGAGGCTAGGCAACAAAAGATTTCTTGAGTCAGTAATTTTTTTTTCTTTTTAGGGTTTAAACAAGTTAAGGAAGAGGAAGGAGGAAGGAAGAAAAGTATTATTGGATGCTTTTGATCTTATTTTTGCAATTGTAAACTCTTCGTTTTAACGCCGTTTGATTAAAATCCAACGGTTCTTATTGCATTCTCCACCGGTAGAGAATTTTGACATTCTACACCACAACTTTTGCTTAAGGATTATTTTAGAAAATAAAATTTACAAATTAATTAAAACCAATCTCTCTGTCTCATGCCAGGGCATCGAGATTATTATCGTCACCCATCTTCCTTCGTTCTCATAAGATTAACCGAAGCCCTTTCATGATGAAATCCATCCCCTCCCTTATCTCACCATCTCGAGATCCAACCTTTGTCTTCCCCTCGCTATCGGGAGATCCAATCCCTCTTTTCTACTTGCCGGCAACATTAAGACTTCCTTGACTTGTAGTAGTGAGAAGAACGCCCTCTCACCTATGGTTGTGAGATCCAAACCCCCAACCTGCGACGACGTTTCTCTATATCAGTCTCAACATGGAAGTTGATATTTTTTTTTGTAAATTACAACGTTAGTCCTCAACCTTTCACAAAAGTATGATTTTAGTCCTTAACCTTTTATTTTTGATATATCAATCTTTTACCTTTCATTTTAGTTGCTGAAGGACTAATTTAACGATTAAATCGTTAATTTTGAGGACTATTTTGTCACCTTTTTGATTACTTTAGGGACTAGTATGTCACATTTTTGATAACTTTAGGGACTAGATTGTCATCTTTTTCTAACCAAAATTAATTGTTTGACAATTAAATTGGTCTTTTAACAATTAAAATCAAAGGTCGAGGACTAATAAATTAAACAATAAAAGGTCGAGGACCAAATGTTTACTTTAGTGAAAGATTGAGAAATACCTGAGTAATTTTCCCTTTTTTCTTTAGTTCGTAGGTTTTGTTTTTGTTTAGGGTTATTTACTTTGGTATACCATGTATTTTTAGGTTTATTCAAACAATATACATTTGATTTTGGATTTCATTAAATTTATATCATTAAATTAGATTTAAAACACAAGTTTATACCTTTTGCTAATCAATATTCAATTTTGACCTAAGAAATTGCGCAGTATATCTTCAAATTAAAAAATAAGAGAACTTAACAAATTTAAAAAAACATTATACTAAGGTTCTCAAAGTCAAAAAGGTATGGAATACCCTAAAAAATTGATATTTTATGTGTTCTTATTTTGGGAAAGTTTTAATTTTTTCCTATTTTATTGAACAATAATTTGATTATTTAAAAGGTCAAAATCAACTATTAATTAAAATAATGTATAAATTTTTATATTAAATCTAATCTAAAGGTATATATTAGATGAAATTAAAAACTGAAAGTATCATATATATATATATATATAATATTTTAGAACATGCTATTTGAGTCTATGGAAAAGTTTTGATGGAGAATGCATTTATTCTCCACTGATGGAGAAGTGAAGAATGCTTTTTTAAACTGTTAGATGTACAACCTATGGTCCAAAATAATTCAAGCTATAGAAGCAAAGATGAGGATTACCGCACTTGATTACATTTATTCTAAACACCCAATTGTTGCTTATTAGTTTCGATCCTGAAGAAAGATCAACCAAAATCCAAGTTCCATTAGACATTATCAATTCCATTTTATCATTTACAACCTCTCTCCAAAAGGAAGCATCTCTAGATGACATAGCTTCACTAAATGTCTTTATTTTATTAAGTACACCATTTTTATCTCCTTTAACTAAGAAGGTCAAAGCTTAAGATGAAATAAAATTCGGTGCTAAATCTTTTTCTTTTCTTTCACATTAACTTTTCCTCGGTTCGAAAGATGTCATAGACTCTTTCCTTTTATTAGTAGAAATATTGGGAGTATAATCATATAGTTGATCAATATTAGATTCTATTTCAGTAGTAGAATAAAAAGCAAATTTATTTTCAATGAATTCAATATCTCTTGATTCCACTATCACATTAGAATCTAGATTTAACCATCTATATACCATGGAATTTTCAACATATCTAACAAAAACACTTTTAATACCTTAATGATTTAGAGTCATGCAATCTATAGAAAGCTAAACAGCCCCACACTCTTAAATACATCAAGTTTGGTTTTCTTTCTTTCCATAATTCATATGGAGAGATATGTGTTCTCATGGATGTAATTCCTTTATGAACATGACATGCAATAAGTAAAGCTTTTCACCATAAATTATTAGGCAATTTTGCATTAAGAAGCATAGAATTAAACATATCGATGAATATTTTATTCTTTTTTTTTCAACCAAATCATTTTATTGAGGAGTAAATAAGGCTGACTTTCAGTGGATAATACTATGCTCTTCACAAAAGCATTAAAATCATTAAAAAAGTATTCACCACTTCTATCACTTCGAACTATTTTGATTTTCTTATCTTTTTGGTTCTCAACTTCAACCTGAAAAGTTTAAATTTATCTAAGGCTTCCTTTTTTGTTCTAATTAAGTACACATATGTGTATCTAGAACTATCATCAATGAAATTATAAAATATCTTCTTTCTTCTCTTGTTAAAACTCTATTATACTTTCAAATATCAGTATGAATCAAATCCAATATTTGAGTATTTCTGGAAGTTTTAGGAAAGGTTTCTTAGTCATTTTCATTTGTATACAAATCTCACACTTATCATGTTTCTCCATCTTTACAATTAATCTAATCATGTTTAGACATGTATTTCAAAGATCTAATGATGAAGTGTGCTAAACGTGCATGCCAAACATCAAAAGAATCAATTATATAACCAGAACTTATAACTTTATTGTTATTAATGTTAAGCTTGTACATGCCATCACAAGAATACTCTTTTCCTACAAACGACCTATTCTTAGATACAACATATGTATGGCCCTTGAATACAATACTTATACCATTCTTACACATAAGACTAGCAGATACAAGATTTTTCCTAATATCTAAAACATGAAAGATATTGTTTAAGGTCACTTTCTTTTTAGAAATAAAGTTGATTATTACTATTCTTTTCCCAGCAATCACTGTTGCGTCATGATTCCCCATGAGAACTGTTTATCCTTCTTTCTCCACTACATATCATAAGAAAATAATCTTACCATTGTAAACATGAATGGTGGCATCGAAATCAAGCCACCAATTGTAGGACTTTGTTGCAGCCATGTTGGTTACGGTAATAATACAAATTTGTATCTCTGAGACCATAGCACAAATCTCTTCGGATTTCTCTTCAATAACATTGGCTTTGTTGGAGTTCACTTCTTTTTTTTTTCTTCTTGTACCTGCACTCACTTTGACGATGAACTTTTTTCTCGCAAAAGAAACAATTTCTGATAAACTTTTTCAAGTCATTGTCGGATCTTTTGCATTTCTTGTCAATGTTATTCTTGAAGTTCTTTGAGAACTTGCTAGCCTCAGTGACATTAATTTTAGAGGAATCCATAAGCTTTCCCTTGGGATCACGAGACCTAGTCTCTTCTTCAATCCTAAAGTGCTTTTGAAGTTCCTCCAAAGTTATGTCATCTCTATGATGAAGAAGTTTCTTTCTATAATCATTCCAACTTTAGGAAAATTTACTAATAATAACCCCCACTTGAAACGGTTTAGAAATCTCTACCTTTAACTCTTTGAGTTTTTATAACAATGACTTGCAATTCATGAATTTGATTTAGAATGGACTTGGTATCATTCATAACAAATTCTAAAAATTTCAGGATAAAGAATTTGTCTGTACCTTCCTTTTTGGTTTCGCATTTGTACTCTAAAGTGTTTCGTATCTCCACTTGAAATTCCATATTATGGTAGAGATTATAGAGACGATTAGAAAAGGTATTGAGAATGTGTCCCTGATGCATGACTTCATCATCTGCTCTTTTCTTCCTAGTAGCCTTTACTTCATTGGAATCATCATCTTTTGGATTCGAAAGTGGCTTTGTCTTCGGATCAAGGACATAAATGATTTTGAGCACCACGAAAAGAAAGAACAACTTCATATTCTAGCGAGTGAAGTTAGTAACACCGAAACGATCAAGTTGCACATTCGGATTGAGAAAAGACGTCATACTTTTTTTGGCCTCCATCGTAGTAAATTAAAACCTTTAAGATTGTTGGTGAATTTTGTGAGCAAGAAGAGAGAATAGAGGTTTGAATTTCTAGAAATAGGAATGTGTTTGAGGCGGTATAAAATATTTTCCTTAAAGGTTTTATTTACCTTTAATTAATTAAGTTCGCTTGAGAGTTTTATAGCAAATTACCCCTAAGATACAATAAACACTTGAACAATATATTTAATAACAGTATGGTGTCCCAAAACAATATATAAATTATGTTTATAATTCTCGAGTTTATAAAAAGACATGAGTGTCATTTGAGAAATGTTCACAACTGAATCAATTCATATAACCTTTACAAAATGTACCTCATCAAATGTAAATGTATCTCTTCATTCGTATATGTGTTTATTCATATATTCATACATCTATTACAACGGATGTATCTGTTGCTAATTAATGTTTAGGTTTGCATAGAAATATACAACCAATAAATACATCAGTTTAAAACAACTCAAAAGACACAAAATATCATCACAAATTAGCTCGGATGAGCGCCGCGGCGCCAATGTTTTAGCACTGCGGCACTAGGTGCATGACACCAAAATTGCTCATAAGAGCAACTGGACGTCGTAGTGTTGGTGCCTGGGTAGGCCAGTGCCACGGTGCCCACAACTTAGCGCCTTGGTGCTGAGTTCTTTGCCTTTTTTGCTACTGATTGCATGTTTTGGCGCCGTGGCCTTAACTTTTGAGCACCTTGATGCCCTGTGCTAATTAAAAAACACATTAAAAAATATATATATTTTTACTCATTTTAACGTATTATTCTTAACTTAAACGTGTTAAAGTGACATATAATAATCTCTTCAACATAGGGCCCTTGCCTTCGTGATTTTTCAGGAAAAAAATGGTCTTTTTATTCGGTCTTCGAGAGTCAAGAAGTTCCAAGTTGCAAGTACCAAACGGAAGTGATTTTTTTTGGAATGGCAGATTTGTAATTTTAAAGAAACATGAAGGAGAGCATTGTCAATTGACATTTTTCTATTGGATAACTTCGTGGAGTATGAATGTGTGGCATGGGAGGACTTCTCTTCTGGTTCCAATGGCGATTCTGAGGATGTGTATTGCCCCGCCATTGTTGAGTTCACGAATTTCGCCATTGCCTTCACCATCTACGACGACGAGGCGGAGGCGCTTCTTGAAGCCAGTGCATTGCGCACCTGCCCAGCAAGTTCAACAACAACAACAACAACAACAGGAACAAGAACAACAGGTAGTTCAACATTGCAAAATGTGTTCAACATGTGCTAGACATGAACCTTAATTGAAGGCCACTAATATTGGTAGCACTTCAATTCTATTGTTATCATTATGTTATTAGCATTTTTGGGCTGACTCTGGTTCAGTCATTCTGAAGAGCGATACGGGGATTTCGTGTCAGCCTTGCAATGGTAGAGGGTGGTTGGTTTGTGATTTTTGCAAAGGACAAAAAACTAACGTTAAGGCCGAAAACAAACGCATCTACCGTCGATGCCCATCTTGTAGAGCTGTAAGTTACTTGATGCTTTTTATTTTATCCTTTGACCTCATGAGTTTGCGCAATCAAAATGAGTTGGAATGAGTATTTTAGATCGATTAAATGGGGTTGACAAAACAAATTGCAAGCTTTTGTTCATATATTCAACGTATTTCTGTGCTGCAGATTGGATATGTACTCTGTTCCAGTTGCAAAGTTTTTAAATGTGTTACATTCCCAAATTATGCTGATGGTGAAGAATTATCCTTTTGAGCATCTTGTACTAGTCTTCAAGCTTGATTTCAAACGTTAGCGGGGATCAATTAATCAATTTCTCTGATATTTGGGGGGCTGATTTGTTTTGATCAAGTTCTCCCCTTCAATGTAATTTAATTGATTGTTAATTTTGCTGTATTTGCTTCTAATGTATTTTTAATCTTATAGTAACTTCAAACTTTATGCTAAAGGAGTTATTTGCCAATTCTAGTTGTTATGTGGTAGCATCACTACATCTTCTATTCTTTTGATGATAATCTCCTATTTCCAAAACATGTGTTACTTGATCTTTCTGCTTGATATCATTCAACCATTTTTTTTCAGGGTTTCTATGGTAAATCCAAGTTTGGCCCTAGTCAAGCTTTAACAAATCTTAACAAGAAAAAAGAGAAAAAGAAAAAGAAAAAGAAAAATCCTTTTTGAGAACTTTACTCACATAAAAGTGATGAGCACTATAAAGAAATGAACATATGTTTAGTTTTAAAACATGTTCCTAAGTCCTCTTTAGAATTATGCAAATGCAATGAAAAAAAAGAAAAAAGTTTAATCATAAAAAATCTTAAAGTAAAAACGAAGAGGGAAAATCGAAGCGCATTGTAATCCTACAATTGGATAGGAAAACGAGAGAGAACATGATAAGTTTGAACACCCGGTCCATAAAAAAAAGTTCTAGATTGGAGAATATTCAAAGAGAAAGCTAAACATAGTTTGTTATAGTTTTGCAGTGAAGAGAACTAAACATTATTATAGTCTTAAAAAGCACATGCATATACCAAGATATAGATACTTTTCATCCTCTTGAAGGGATCATTTTTGCAAGAATCAATCCAGTTCATCAGTTTCGTGGACCCTATTACGTTGAAAAGAATGAAAAGCATGAGTTACTTTTAATATGTTATCAAAACCATTTTCAATCACATCTGAAATAAAAGTTTCAACAACAATATGTACGTCATCTGTGTCTGTATCAACGTCCGATTCACCTTTGTCAATCGGGAGGTATACAGGGAGTTTTGTAGGGCATGAATCTAAGGAAAGATTCAAAAAGAAATGTTAGCTAGCGATAAAACTTCAACAATCAAATGAGAAATACATGATTTGTAACGTAAAAATTGTGCAGGAATACCTTGAATTTCGGTCGATAACCAATCTCTATAACAAATTAAAGCCTCCAATGTCGTTGGATTGAGTTTATCGCTACATAAGCTCAAAACTCTATCGGTCCTAAAAGCAGACTTGAAAGTAACTGTGGACACAGGAACAGCCAAAATGTCTCTAGCAATGTCTTGCGGCATAAATTAGCTAGAGCCATTTACATTCCACCAATCCAATACATCAAAGTTTGATATATTAGTGTCAGGATTCCAAGGCAACACATTCTCCACCAGATAATAGTCCAGCTCTGACTTGTCATTACTTGTCGAATCACGGACAAACAGATCAAATTTTGTTAAGAGATCCATATTTTCTTGAGGAATCATCACCTCTATCCAAGAGGAAGAAGTTGGGGCAGCATGATCAAATTGATGATGTTGATCTCCGCCCAATCAGGACTTTGCTTCGTATTCTTTCACCAGATCATAGCAAATCCTGCGAACTCTCTCAATTTGCGATGAAGTGTCATCTCCGTATATCTCAGGAAAGAAGCGCTCAATAAACTTCATCTTAAAACTCGGATCCAAAATGGCTGTTACAGCCATTATTCCCCGGGTCACATTCCAATACTTCTCAAACTTTTCAATCACATACGATGCCGCCTTCCTTATCTCCTCAGATATGGTGGATGTGAGCCACTCATGAATAGACACTTTAATCTGATAAGATTGCAGTAAAAGAAGGTTTACTGTTGGGCATTTTGTCATAGAAAACATTGTTCCTGCATGATAAAACAGTTTAAGTTCATAAATATCTCCGCCATCAACACCTACTCTTCTCCTTCAGGAGAACGGCAAATCTGTTTGTATTTCGGATCCCTTGATTCTAACTGTTGAAAAGTATTCCTATATGTCAAAGCAATGTGAAGCATAGAATAAGTAGTGTCCCACCTAGAGTCACAATCCAAGGATAGCCTTATTGTGCCTGGAATCTTCAATGTACGGGCAGTTCTCTTAAACATTGCCCATTTTTCTGGTTTTTCTGTCCAATAACCAATGCTACCGCGAATTCTATTGACGGCGTCGTCAATCACCTCCATCCCGTCCTTTACAGTTGAAAGCGGCATGTTTGCAAAACAAGTCATGTGCAATAAATTCCCAGCCATTATAAATGAGCTTGAAGAAAGCTTCTCCAGCATGATTTGGGCCATACCCGTACTAGCAGTCTTAATATTGTCTGTAGTTGAAGTAGACACTTTACGGTTAAGTTCCAATCTAACAAGCACATATCGTCTATGGTTAAAGTAGACGCCTCACAGCTAAGTTTCCAGTCCAACAAGCACTTCCTCGATGCACCAGAAAGTGTTTTAGCATTATTCAAACGCTGCTGATATATAAACCTACAACCTATAGACATAAATAAATAAAATAACTAGAATTAATGTTTACAAATTATATTAGGCATGAAGGACTACTTCACAACATAAGGTATAACATGATATTTATTCTAGGTAATAATGACGTTGTAAAAGTATAATAACAAAAAGTTAATTTACTTCGTATTAGCATTACATTTTTTTAGGAGTGCGTTGCACATTTTTAAAGTCATTATTCCATAAAATAAATTTCATAACCTCAAATTCTACATCTTATGATACAGAAACAAACTCAAAATTTTATCAACCATTCATGTAACTAAAAATTCTTTTCAACAATAGTACCTTAAAATTCGCCTCTGCAAAGTCCAAGAGTCGTCAATAAATTGTGCTGCCACAGTCATGTATTGTCTAGTTTGTTCAGTGAGAGAAGTCCAGATTTCAACAGTAATGGCTATTCTCATCTGGTTGTCCTCCAATAATTCCATTGTCTTTGTCTTCTCCACTCCATAGATTTTAAGGACATCACTTGTAACCACATCTTTGGACAATAATGTCCTCAAAAATGGTTGGAGAAATAGGGTGAGATCTCTAAACACTGTCCTTTCAACGATAGTTAGAGAGTTATTTCTGCTTGCTGATCGTGGTTGCAAATATGTGAACAAAAAATAAATAAGAATACACAAAATTTATAGTGGTTCATCCTCGATATGAGAGCTACGCCCATTTTTAGCCGCTGCAGAATAATTCATTATGATAATGAGAAGTTATAAGAGAAAAAAAAATTATACACACTCTGTCTAGAATTTTTCTCTAACCTCTTTTTCTCTCCAATTTCCGAGATGTATTCTACAAAGAAAAGAATACAATCTATGTAGCAAAGTCAAAAAAATGGTAAAACACAAAATCCAGCACACCGACACGCGCGGCCGCGCCAGATTTAGTTTGCACTATAATTTTTGAGTGCTTGGCTAGCGGCTACACGCCTTCCTCTTCGTCGGGGGCACGTAGCTTCTGTCCTTCCTCGTGGCCCCATAAATTCTTCTACTGTAGGGGCGCACACTTAGGTCAAAAAACTATTTTTTTTGTGTTTTTTTTTTCTTTTTGTACCTTTGCAATATAATTTTAGTCTTTTCTTAAAATTCTTTACGTAAGGTGATATTATAAAAGTCCTTTGAATTTAGCTCCATATTTCTTTAACTCTTTTCTAGATCAAAAGTATTATATGTCGGTGTCGGTTCTTCTTCTCGAAAAGCACAGAACGTCAGATGCTTCTGCAAATCTGTCATCCCATCATCACCATCTTCAAATTCCTCTCTACAATACTTGCACATTGCATAATTATCTGGAGCTAAGAACCTAAACAACGAGGAAGTTTTCAGATTATCATTCGAGGAAAAAAAATTATACGAGATGCACAAAGGTTAGGGTGAACTAGCACATCAACATCATGATCAATATGCACAAAGGTTGTAGTGAACTAGCACATGGTAGGTACATAGTATAACTAATCTATGCTTTGCCGACTTCTCATGAGTTTCTGAAACTGCCCCATATGGTTTTGTTTTGGAAATGTTTTCACACGTATCCGAAGATGTACCAGTTTTTTAACGAAAAATGTTTTATTTTGAAAAAGAAAATTGTTTGCATCTTTTGTAATATGACAAAAAAGGCTACAAAGTTGTTTCACTTTTTCCTTATTATTTTTTAGGAATTATGAAAATATATATTTTGGAAACATATTCTTCACTTTTATTTACATTCAAATCAGTCTCTTAGAAAACACAATCAAACACAATTTCATAAATCAACATAACCTCATTTCTCTAAAATTCTGATTTCCTATATCCATATCTAAAACAAAACCATTTTTAAAAATACCTTTTTCTTTTAAAGAGATTTAAAAAATGACCAAACAATTACAAGGGGTCACAAGAGACCCAAAAAAAAAAAAAAAAAAAAAGCTCTTCCGAACAATCCGACAAGGTGGGGGCCTCACCCCCACCAAGGAGTGGGCCCTATCAGTCCGTTTTGCAACATGATACCCTCGACACCAGAGAGCCTGTTGCTCCCGATTTCGCGGCTGCCATCCGCCATCTTACGGAATCTCACAATGACATCCTCTTTGGGGTTAATGAGCTCCGAGGGCTTCTTCACAAAGAGTCAATTTTGAATCCCACCGACTATGTAACACCGCAAAAAGCCTCCGTTGACAAAGCACCAAAGCCTTTGAAGCCAACTCAGGCCATGCCACTTACTTGGGAAGGCGTCATGGCAATCTTGCAGCGGCATGCGTACGAAGTTGATCAAAAGAATGCAAGGTACTTGCCTCAACCTCCTTACACTTCGAAGCTATATTAAGAGTCTCTCAGATACGAGATCTCTTCCTTCATGTTGTTTGATGACTAGAAAAGCAATCTGAAGGAGCACATCAACTGCTTCCTTGATGCATTAGAAAGCATGTTGAAGATTGTGACCTTCACGTTCGAGAATTTTCTAAATCCCTCACCGACAGGGCTTATATGTAGTACACCACTGTAGCTCCCGACACCATCCATACTTAGGAAGATATGATTACTCGCTTTTACTGTAAATACTTTCAAAACGAAGAAAGATTCAACATCATCCAACTTCGCAACACACATCAAAACTGAAGGGAGGACCTTGTAGAGTTGTTTGGAGGTTTCGTGACCTTGCACTTGACCGTTATGATGAAAGCGACGAGTAGCAAACGTCGACATTTGCATCAACAACATCAACTTGGAATATCGGGTTCATTTAGAGAATGTTGGCATTAACCAATTCTCTTGTCTACTTAAGTCTGCTAAGAGAACTACTCTCTCCGTTTGAGTCTCCAAAACTTCCACAATTAGAGAGAAAAGAAGCCGACAACACCATAGTTGCTTGTTACCTCTAACAGACCACCCAGGTCTCCTTCGTCAAAAAAGATCCTCCTGCCTTCACTGATGTGTTCTGACGAGGAGCTTCATGCAATCTTGGAGCAACTATTTCATGATGAAGTGATCTTGCGGTATGTTCCTTGACTACTACTTTTTAAGTTGGGTAAAAAGGACCTAAAATATTGCCTCTCTCACCCATATGTGAGTCACCCCACCTTCACGTTTAACATGGTTCACCCAATGCTCTATAAGAAGATCTCAAGCTTTCAGAAAAAAGGCCAAAGTATTGACTCTGATCCTCTTCCTTGACACAAAGGAAAAGAAATGTGCACCATAGCAAGCCATAACCTTGATGAAATTGAAGAGGACAGCTCCGATGAAGAAGTTCACATTTGGGCAAGTGATCAAAAACTTCCTCAAGCTATTTAGGAAGCATCCACAAATTGCAAAAAAAACCTTTTGGGGACACTATAATTAGCTGCCTCATTTTGGAAAACCAATGCCACCTCTGAGTGGGTAGGGAGAAGACTTTGAAATCGAAGAATTTTGCTCAAACTTCCACGACCAAGAAAAGATTCAAATCCAAAGAAGAGCTCGAGTTGGCTCTCAACAACATTCTAAGAAGAGCTAAACCACCTGTTGAGCCCTCCACTGACCTACTTAAGAGGGAGTCTGTAGCGACAGAGGGAAAACTCGCTATAAGATGTCGTCTGACTTGTAGCTGAGTCAATAGTAATAGATTCCTCACTGGAGACAATGCATGAGGAGACTCCATCACTAAAGACAACACCCTTTGCCAAACTTAATGTTACCCGAGATGACTATCCTCGAATTGATCACCACGATTGAAGAATTCTATCAAATCGAGATACCTAACTGGTATTTTCTTGGAGCACTGCTTCAAGACAACCTCTTTAAGACCAATGAATTCGTGCACTATTTTCAGACTTATAGTACCAACTTAGAACGCTTGAAATGCAATAATACCCATTGCCTCCAGAGCTAGATTGCTTCTCTAGAGGAAGCACACTTGAATGCGAAAGTGTCGTGGTAGTCATCCATGTCAAAGACTCTGATAGCAAACTGATTCCTGCTCCAACCACCTCTATTGTACAAGCACTCCATTGGAGTCTAAAGTTCAAGTCATTATTTGATCAACTAGGTCTTAGACTATAAGCTTGTTGGGGTGTGACGGAGGCATTACTAAATGTCTTTGCTAATCAAGGACCTCAATGATATATTAATGAAAGCTTAGCCATTTGTGGTTTTCTCGAGAGCACCAACTCCATCTTCTTCATTGACAAGGACATGGAAGCACCATACTCGGACCATAGGCGCCCTTACTTAGAGGCCACAATCAACAATGTTCACGTTTGAAGAGCCTTGGTAGACACTGGCTCCTCCATCAATATCATTGTGCTATATGTTCTTGTTGCTACATCACCGGATTAACAAAAAGGAGAGCTCCATCATCGGATTTGGCAATGCTGTTGAAATCTCAACCAGGTGTGTTCAACTCGATTTAAGGGTTGGGCCGCTTTGTTCTCTCACCTGATTGTATGTAGTCAATGTCGAGTCCACTCTCCCTGATAGAAGGACGTTTCACAGTTTATGACAAAGTTAGGGGCCTTATCGCTCTAAGTAGGAGGGCCCCAGGAATGAAAAAGAACAAGTTGCATGTACTTGCTCCGAAGTAGATTATGATAGAGCTGATCATGACGGAGCAGTTTATGAAGGAGCAGATCATGACAGAGCAGTGCAAGTGGCCATCGAAAAAGCTATCTCTAGAGTAGCCTCCTCTGAAGAACCAGAAGAGATGATCGAACCATAACTATCACCGAAATGCAAGCGAGACAACTCTGAGGCCATGATAGGGCAGCTTGAAGAAGTCGACCTTAGCAATGACCCCTCTATCTAAAGGAAAGTCTGCATTAGTTCTCAGCTTGCTCCTAAAAAGCACCACATACTCATCATTTTGCTCTGAGACTATATGGATGTATTCGCATGGACTTTGAAGACATGCCCTGATTGGATACAGGATTGGTCTACCACGCCATTAATCATTTAGGATCGAGCAATTTTGGTCAGACAGCCGTGAAGGACTTTCCATCCTAACTTGGAGCATAAATCAAAATGAAGTTTGAAAAACTCATCGAAGCCGGTTTCATTAAGCCAATCAAGCATCTAGCATGGCTGGTCAACATTGTATTCAAGAAGAAGAAGAACGACCAAGTTTGTATTTGCGTTGATTTTTGAGACCTCGATAAAGCTTGTCCCAAAAATGAGTTCTTGTTGCCAAATATAGATGTCCTTACTGACTTTGCTGCTGGCCATGGAATCCTTTCCTTCATGGATAATTTTGGCAACTATAATTAAATCAAAATGTCACCAAAAGACATAGAGAAAATGACATTTCAAACTCCCTTTGGCCACTTCTACTACATCGTGATGTTGTTCGACTTGAAGAATGCTAGAGTAACATACCAAAGAGCAATGACCAACTTCCATAAGCCCTATGCCACCTTGCAAAATGTAAAGATTACATGGCTTTTTAATACATGGGGGCTTGATTTAATTAGCCCAATTCACATAGCCTCTGAAGGATGCATTTGGATCCTCGCAACCACTAATTATTTCACAAAATAGGTAGAAGCCGTGCCACTAAAAAGGGCCTCTAACATCGCAATTCCTAACTATATCTAGGAGCACATCGTGCACCAATTTGGATTTCTATACAAGATCATTAGCAACAACGGTACTCCCTCCATCAACAAAGAGGTTAGTACCACTCTTTTTGAATATGGAATTAAGCATAGATGCTCCACCCCTTGTTATCCTCAAGGCAACGGCCAAGTAGAGGCCATAAATAAAACACTTCTCCTAATTTTGAGCAAAATGGTGTATAAGTACACCGGATGGAGGAAGCTTCACTTACCTGATGCTTTGTTGGCTTATCGTACATTGTCTCACTCTACAACGAGATTCTAGCCTTCCTTATTGGTTTATGGCTCTAAAGCCATGTTTTCAGGCAGAGCTTGAAGTTCCCACCATTAGCATCTCCACTGCCAAGGACGTTGAATGGGAAACTGAGTCCTACAGAACTACACGAGTCCTTGATCTTGAAATCCTACATGTAAAAAGAGATATCGTATAAAGAAGAGCCGATATGTATCGTCAGAGGATCAGACAAGCTTATGACAAAATGGTGCTCTAGTGCACGTTTTCCCCTAGAGATCTCGTACACTGACCACATACTAAGGCAAAGCTCTAAAGCATCCAAGTTTTTTCCGTAATGGGAAAGACATCGCATTGTCAAAAAGGCCTATAAAAGTGGTTATTACAAACTGGTAAATCCTTCTGGAGGAGGAAGCACTGAAGCCATTAATAACAAATGGCTTGAATGCTACTATGCTTAAATAAAATATGGTTACATTTTGAAGACTTACTTCGAAAGAGTTCCCAACAGAGGCGGATCGTGCAGTCCTTCTATGAGACAACCATTTTGATTGCCCATGAGGAATGCTCCCTTAGATCCAGGCTACGCCAAGGTCTTCTTCGGAGAAGCCTAACCTCACTGATCCAAGAATCAAGTTACCTCCGTAGAAGATCACCTGTGCGAAAATCTGTCATGCTCTTTACTTCGTTTGAAATTTTATCTTTATTAATCAATGAAGAGTTGTATGAATTATTGGAACATATATACGAAGTATTTTGAGGCATTGCAAAAAATTATTTCACTTTGTTTATCTCCTATCCCTTAAAAAAATTACAGAGCTCAATGTGTGTTTGCATTCATATATACATCGTTTACTTCATTGCTATGACATTCACTTCTCTCACCAAATAGAATAATATTCTTACATTGTAAATGAAAATGAAAAACATGCATCTAACCATCACTCCGTCTTTTCAAAAAAAATGGAATAATCAAATCCCTTGACAAAAACATGCCTCAAAATAGCTTTTATGCAAAATCTGAAAGAAAGCAAAAAAAGAAAAAAAGAGAGCAACAAAGGTACGATGAATGTAAAACACGAAATAGTCAGCAACAAAAGTCAGAGGTTGTCCAATCGGATGAAGGATTCTCCCTTCAGAGCAACAAGAGCAGAATGCAAAGATATGTTAAAGTTAAGATGTTTAGATCTAGGAAAGCTTTTCCAACAGTTTCATCGTAAAAAATCATCGAAGAAGTCCGAAAAGAACGCTGTTGGCCTTAATATCCTTCGTCTCCTTTGCACAAAGTTTCTCCTCTAATGATATTAGGTGGCTTGAGATTTGTCTTTTCATTTTGGCTAGCTCCCTCCAAAGCTCTATAGCTCTAGCCTCTACAGCATTAACTTTCAGATCAACCATATTATGCGAATATACAATCTTGTCAGCTCTTGAGATTAACAGAGTAAGAAGGCCGATCTTCAATCCAATGGTAGACAAATCTTGACTCGCATCTCACCAAGCCATGAGCATCTGCATTGTCACTTCTTAGAATGAGGTCTGCTCCATATGAAGAAGAATGAGGCCCAAGAGCGTGAGTAGAATCGACTTTAAGAATGTCGACATCCCTCTACCGGGCAAAACATCCAGATGACTAGCAAAAAGGTGAGCCAACATGGGAGTTGTCTTCATAGGTACCATCGCTTCCTTGAAAGAAACCTTCTAGCCACTCACTTCCATGATCTCTTTAATTTGGTGTGGCATGGGTCCCTTTGACACAAAATCATAAACAAATGCAAAAAGTCATGTCGGGAAGGAGTCGTTCAAAGTCAAATTTTCTCTTCTCTTGCTCCGTCCAACGGCTGCTTAGGAAACATATACGCTCAACGGAATCTCGTCCGTCATCATAAGGCTGACTTCCTTGGTAATCCTTGCTCTGTTGGCCATCTTTGCTGGGCTATCGGAGCCTATGCCAACATCAATCATCTTTGAACCTGCAAAACTAAGGTCCCCCTTTGTCGCCAGAGGAGGAATCGAATCATCATCAACGACCACTTGGGTTGTCGACTTACTAATCTTCTCTCTCACTTCCCCTCGAACAATGGTCACTAGGATGTCCTCCTACAAGATAGAAAAATCACGTTAATACTCTTCTATTAAAGAACAAGAGAAACAAGAGTGATGGAAATATTTGGCGACTCATCTTAGTATATGCTCTGGTGGACCCTTGCAAGCTATATCTCCGCGCTAGCCAAATCTGGGTCACTCAAGGCTCGATCCCTCAACAAAACAAATCTAGCCTTCAGTACCATATGGTCGGTCACCAGAACTGCCTCTTCATTTTCCAAAATGACATCCAAAACAACTTGCACTTGATCGTTTGGAGTCTTATTATCTCTCTCTGAAGTGGAACTCTACTATCATCCTACGGAGAAAAACAAAACAGCTAAGTTAAAAAGGCTCGAATGACCAACATGGCTATACCAAGGTATCCTCTCCCTCGTGATCTTACTTCTCTAGCTTCATCATCCATCCTCGAAAAAACCACGAAAGGATTAAGACGAACATCCTGCCAAAACCTCTTCTTCACAACATGCTGAAAGATAAAGGGACAAAGTATTCCAAAGAAAGCTTGATTAAGCTAGCGATAGAAGCACATACGAGATAAAAAGGCTTACCTTAATCCTCCACCCAAACCTCCTTTTCTCTGAGTCTGGGGTCGCTGCTGTAGCTGTGCTCTTTTCGATAAGAGACTGAACCATACTCTCCATCGATGTTGCTTTCTCTATCACTAGGTCTGTTGGCTCTTTGGAGATCTGCAATGCAAACAAAGAAATGAAGTTATGATAAGTCAACACGTACAAAAAAGTATAATGCTCTCGACTTGGGGCTACACATTCAGAATGACAACAGCAACATGACAAACATACGCTGACATAGAACCAAGATGCCAGGGAATGCGTCGATGGGCACAATCGATGATGCGACAAACATACACTGATTAGCTCTATGATGCCACGAAACACACTGATAGGTGCACTTGAAGACATAAAGCACATTTTAATACGATTCTGTGGTGCCATGGAACTTGTCGATGGGCGTACTCCTCCGAGACAAGACGATTGTAGTGTAACGAGCATATTTAGAAGCTTTTTTGGACATAAATAAAAGACTACAACAATCTAATTCTTCGACATACTACTGGCGGCATGTGCCAACTCCGACTAGGCACAACACCATCTTAAAGTTTTGAGTGCCCTAACGAGTTAATTGCGTCGGTTGGCTTCGACTATGTGTGGTACCATGCTAAAAGAATTTTGTGCTCCGACATAGTAGTGGCACAGGTCGACTCCAACTACGTGTGGCACTAAATCAAGACTTAATGCTCCTATACGTAAGTGGTGTATGAGTACTCGCTCCAACTCTGTATGGTACCACTTTAGTACTTCGATAGGTGGCTATGCATGGCAAAGTGCTCTGGTGTGTAACTAGTGAATATTCATTCGCTTCGACTCTGCATGGTACTGTTTCATTATTCCATTTATGATACGTAAGTAGCGCATAAGCGCTCGCTCCCACTTTGTATGGTACTACTTTAGTACTCCAATACATGAGTGGCTACATATAGAAAAGTGCTCTGATTTGTAAGTGGTGAACTTGTGTTCGATCTGACTATGCATGGTACTATTTTGACTACATGCAGCGTCACCTAAGTCTTCTGCTTTGATACACAAAATAGAGGACCTATGTCTGCTCTGACTACAAGTTATGTAATACCTCAACAACTTATGCTTGTGATGGCTACAACACCTCTCTGTGACTCATACTACGATGTGCTCACTAAGGGACACATGTTTGTTGCAGTTGTGCATGGACCGACTCTGTCTTTGTATTCGACGCCTACATGTGACTACCGAGGAAAAGAAAACTTTGAAGCTTAGTAAGGAAGTTGAATACAAACCTGGATCGGGTTATCAATAGAGAGTCTTGGCCAAACTCCTTTCT
Source organism: Artocarpus hirsutus (assembly GCA_946598075.1). Taxonomy (NCBI): domain Eukaryota; kingdom Viridiplantae; phylum Streptophyta; class Magnoliopsida; order Rosales; family Moraceae; genus Artocarpus; species Artocarpus hirsutus. Next base: position 369 of record CAMOHE010027965.1, on the reverse strand, counting down.
TTGGAGGGACACCACGAGCCAGTTGCCCTTCTGCTATTGAAACGAACTCCGTAACTACTTGAGAGATAAAGAGTAATGACAATCGGCTGGTTCTTTGAAATTCCCTTTGTATTATCCAGGGCTCGCTCATCCTTGCCTTCAAGAAGTTGCTCCGTACCTGCCTTCAACATTCCTTTTAAACTTTGCCATGAAACATCAGCAACAACAGGAGGGAGGACCTTACTACCTCTACCGACTCTAAAGGTTATCTTAGAGCCGTCTTCTTTCCTTCGATGGCAGCATCCTTCTTCAATTTAGTCGGTGCTTATGAGATAGCAAGTAAACTTGACTTTGATGGAATCCTCACCATGACCATTCTTACTACAGCAC
>CAMOHE010027964.1:0-18671 GCA_946598075.1 Artocarpus hirsutus | reverse complement strand
GTTATCATGTCTCCCACGGAGACTTTTAGCAAATAATGTCAACATAATTGAGGGGACAAATGGGGTATGTTGTAGAAGAAGATAAAGGAAGCATTAAAAATATGGTTGAGAAAACATATCGATGTCTCCTGGTAGTTGAGGTGAATTAATTTTATGTCTCCCAATGATAAGGATGCTATTTAATTAAGCATTAATGTAGCGGGACCAGGTTGGTAGATATAAGTGATAGGTAGATTTAAAATATTTACTACGGAGACTTAGTAAAAATGCTAAAGTGACATTTTATTCTTATGATTTTACAAAAAAATCATACCCGTTAAAATAACGGGTGTTTCAAGGGTTAAGGATTGGGATTCAAGGTCGTAATTCGAGATTGGGTTGAGGTTCAAGACTGGGTCAAGGTCAAGATTCGGGGAACTAACCTTTACCACAACCTCGACCCCAAATCCTTACCCCGATCTCAACCCTAGTCCAAAATCCTGACCCTTACCCCGGCCTCGAATCTCAACCTTGGTCCAAAATCTTAACCTTATCCTCAATTTCAAATCTCAACCCTGAATTTTGACCCTAATCTCAAATCTTGACCTCTGTGACAACCCGCCTTTTCGGGCTGTGATTAAAACCTTTTTCTTACTTACTTAGGGCCAAAAATTGAGGGAACTTTTTTTTTTTAAAACTGAATAAATATTTCACATATCATATTACAACCTCGACCTCAGTCTTGAGTCCTAAATCCCGGCCTTACCTTAACCCCGATCCTGAATCCTAACTTAACCCCAACCTTGGTCCCCAATCCTAAACCCGGTCTTAAATTTTGATCCAGAATCCTGACTCGAACCCTGACCCTGACCCTGGTCTTGAATCCAAACTCAAAATTTCGACATCGACTCTGAATCATAATCACTACCCCAGTCTCAAATTCCAACTTCGACCCTGATCCTAGTCCCAAATCCTAGCCTCGAATCCCAGTCCTAATCCCAAATACAAACATGAACCCTAATCCCAATTCTGAAGCCCAAACCCAACCCCGATCCTGGTCACCAACCTGACCCTAAATCCTGACATGACCCTAGTCCTAAATTTTGACCCAGAGTCTCGACCTCGGCCTCTACCATAAGTCTTGACCCTGGCTCTAACACCGATCCTGAATCTCGACCTTGACCGTGGTCTTGAACCTTGATCTAAAATCCTAACCTTGACCTTAATCTCGACCATTGCCACGAATCACGGCCTTGCCTTAAGACCAGTCTTGAATCTCAACCCCGTCCCCTATCCTCAATTCTGACCCTGACCTCGATCTTGATTCCGAACTCCAACCCCTAATCTCATCCCCAAATCCCGCCCCGACCTCGGTCACAAACCATAGTCCTGAATCTCAATCTTAACTCAAGTCTCAAATTCTGAACCTAGTTCCAAATCCTAACTCCGACCCCAAATCTTGACCGTTTAGCCCGGTCTCAAATCCCAACTTAGACCCAACTCTAGACTATAGTCTTGAATCCCGACCCGAACCATGGTCCCAAATCCCAACCCCAATCTCAATCTCAAATCCCAACCCTCAACCCCAGTCTTGAATCTCATTCTCAAACTTTAACCTCTATAATAAGGTGGAGGTGGCTGATTATCAGAAAGCCTCAAGGTGACGGCGATGACGGAGTAATATTGTGGTGGCTTTTGCGGGGGCAAAAGATGCTGAAGAAAAAGAAGAAGAAGATGGTGTCAAGTAGGAGAGTGAGGAAGAGAGTTTGAGGGTAAAATAGTCCATTTGTCTTATTTTGGTTTCTTTGTTTTTGTTTCCTCATCATAGAGAGGGCTTCGAATATACATGCATATACAGAAAGAGTTACTTACACATATAATTGGAAAATGACACGAACACCATGAATATGAATATGTTATTAAAGCAGTCTTTGACCATTTATGGACAAGGGTGTGCAGCCATCTTACTAAATTTTAGTTTTTAATTTTGTATATAAAATTTTATAAAACTTATGTTTCGCCTTTCTTTTCTTAAAATAATATTTCACTCTAAAAGTTGTATTTTGTCTCTCTAAAATTTAGATCACTTTTTTAATTTAGTCACGCCTTTATCCTTTTAACTAATTTTTTTTTGACCCCGCCTTGATTACAGTTTACACCTTTATTATTAGTCAAAAATGTTCAAATAATCCATACAATTGAGATTTTAATGAGAACCATGTATATATAGATTGTTGAATTAGAATATATGGGGACGTAAATCATATTGACGGTAATGGTGTAATTTGACACTAGTTTTCTTAGCTCGTTTAGGTTTGTAATTATGGGTTTTCATTTGCATTGGATTTTTTTTCTTACGACTTTAAAACTAGATGCAATTATTTACTTAGAGGTAGTCACGTGCACATCACATCACTTTATGTATGATTGAAGGATATTTTCCCACAATAACATCCATGCAAAAGTTAAAGCGTTAAAACACTCGTTTCTTCATATTCCTCCTACCCCGTCAAACTACGGCCAAGTTTAGGATTGATGCGCTTTAAAAAGAATAAAAATTAAGCTAAATAATACAATTTTAATTCTTAAGTATACAAATAGTATAACATTTTTAAAAATATTTAAGAACATAGGATTTGTTTGGTATTATTTTTAAAATAAGTGAAATGCTTTTGTTTTAAAAAATGAAAATTTTTTGGGAATTATGTTGAGAATATTATTAAAATTCTTGCTTCAAAAAGCATGTAAAAATATTTTCAAAAATTCTTAAAACAAAACCAAATGGGCATATAGTAATTTTAAAATCACTTGCTTTTTAAACACTTGAAATTCAAATTTTATCGCCTATTTTTCTTCTTCTCTTTCTTTTATTTTTGTTTTTTATTATCTGTTTGCTCCTTCGTGTTTCTCTAAACGTCATTCTGTATAAAAATAAATTTTGTTTTAATCTAAATAGACTATTTACTAAACACTATTATATTTTAGTCTATCTATTTTTATTCCTAATCAAATGGTTTAATTCTCTCTTTCTCCCTAAAAACAAACACCTACTATTGCTTAAAGCAAAAGCAAAATCTAAATCTAAATGTTACAACTTCTAACTTCTCTAGATAATTTAAGAAGTGCAGTGATTTTTTATGTAAAATATTTTTGGTAAACTTTTACCAAACACTAAAGCTGCATCTTCTTTTGTCCAAAGTGCTTTTATAATAAGCAATCCTAGACTAAGTTATACACTTTCTTCGTTCAAGGATTTTCTCGGTTTTTTTAATCAAAGACCATTAAAATAACTTTTTAGAGGGTTGTAATGTCAAGGGCATTGGGATCATATTAAGATAGGAAATTTTCATATTGGTACCATGTATTATATTGAAACATGTGTTTGGTACTCTATATTTGAGAATATTTTACATTGGTATCTCAACCTTTTAGAAAAATCTCTTTTTGATACCTAGAGGTATTTTTTGGCACACAAAAAGACACAAATATCTTTTTTGTATAATTGACTGAAATTTTAAGTAAAAAAACCTAAAATCTGAAAGAAAAAAAACTTAAAAAATTCTAATAAACCTAAAACTTACTGTTCCTACCCCTAAAACTTTCTCTCTACTCCTCAATTTCTCAGCCTTCCCTTCGCCAAGTATAACTGCTGAAAGGATGCTAAAAGCGCAAGGAAACACCCTAGTTCCCTTAGCGTCAAGCTCCCATCAAGATCGTTGCCATCATCTTCTTTAATGGACGGCCATGATTTCTCGACCCTCCCTTACGACATGTTGACGAAGATCGCGGCTTCTTTTGGCGTGGCAAACTTGCAGGCAGCATCATTAGTGTGTTGGTCGTGATACAAGGCACTGCAGCCGCTGAGGGAGGCGATGGCGCTACTGCTTAGACCGCCATAGTCGACGTCGGTCTTCTCTATTAGGAGACTACTTGGAAGGAAAAAGCCATCACTTTGTATCAAAAAGCTATGTCTCTTGGCAATTCGTTTGGACAGTTCAATTTGTGGGTTTCTTATTTGCAAGGTTTCTCTTTTTGTTCTGCAAAAAATTTGAAATTGTAGAAGGAATGGGTAAAACTTACCTGTGCATAGCGTGTTGGAGGTTTTAGGGGTTTTTTTTTTTTTTTTTCCTTCAAATTTTGGGTTTTTAATCAAAATTTTAGTCAATTATATAAAAAGGTATTTGTGTCTTTCTGTGTCCCAAAAAAGCCTTTGGGCACTAAATTAGATTTTTTTAAAAGTTGAAATACTGATATAAAATATTTTAAAACATAGAGTACCAAACACACATTTCAATATAATACAAAGTACTAGCCTGAAATTTGTCCAAATAAGAAAATATGAAGAGCGTTTGGAAATCAAATTTTAACACTAAAATTTTAATTGTTACGATATAAAACTCTAATATGCTATAATTTTAAGTTTCAATTTAGTTCCTTAAACAGATTTTGGTCATTGACAAAAGAGTATTAAAAAAATAAAAAATAAATAAATAAATAAATAACAGCTGTAGACAAGTTAAAAAAAAAAAAAAGCTCTCTTGATACTTGACGGATGTGAGGTGCATCTGGTGAGGAAATGGGATGGCTTCTTGTACATTTTTCGAGATCTTGGGCCTGAGTCCGCCCACCTATTCCTCTTCTTCTTGATTTTGTTTGATGGGAATTGAATCATTTAATCAACATATAATTGTACAGGTATTGCTACTTTTTCATATTTGAATATTTTTCTGTATGAGCTCAGTTTTAATAGTAGGTACATATATAGGAAAAGAAAATTTGCTTTGATAGATTGTGTCGTGTATTTAATATTTTAGTAGGCTACCACCAGGCATCTTGATCTCGCAGTTGCCCATCACCTACTTGTTGTGTGTGTTGCTTTTTTTTTTTTTTTTTGGGTATCTTTCTGTGTAATTTTGTATATTATTTTTGCAATTTTTTTTAAAAAAAATTGTACTAAATAACACAGTTTTAATTCTAAATGTAAGCAAATAACATACTTTTAAAAATATTTAAGTACATAGCATTTTTGAAATCATGTGCTCTTTTTAAACACTTAAACTCTTTTTTTTTTCGTTTTCTTCTTCTCTTTCTTTTTGTTTTGGTTTTTCGTTGCATTAATGTTGTTTCATGTTTTTCTCTATATTATTTTATACCAAAATAAATTTTGTTAAAAGGGTTGTAACTTAGTACTGTTGTAACTTAAACTCTTTTACTTTGACAAGTTAGATTCTAAACTTATAAATTTATAACAAATTATTCCAATCCATAACAAAGTTAGTCTTTTGATTGAAATTTACATGTGAATTTCATATGAATAGTTGATTGAGAACATGAATAATCATTTTTATGTATTTTAATCTATATTTAATGTAATTAATATCTTTAATTAGGTTTCTATGAAATTACAAAATCTATTATAACGAAAGACTTTTTATACTCTTAATTAATTATTTATATAAAAATCATATATCAATTTTGTCAAAAAGTTTGATACCACTATCTCTTCCGAATAATTTGCTACAAGTTTATAAATTTAAAAATAATTTATCAAAATTAAAAATTTAAATGATAAATTGCTAATCCAGAACAAGTTCACGAAACCACAGCGCAAAAAACCCAAACCAAAAATGTCCCATATCCTAAAAAATAAGAAAAACAATAATAAAAATAAAAGTACATTTTCGAATAAGGACAACAACCGACGCAAAAACGACGTCGTTGCTCCATCCCGATTGTGGCCCCAAGCGCTGTTAGGTCCTTGTCTACGACAAGTTTCTGGATTCCTCCAGAACCCCCGGGTCTCCTCTCTATTCTCTACCCAGAAACGTAGACGACTTCCCCTTTATAAATCACAGAACCCAACTATTTTCTTTCTCAGATTCTACCATCCAAAGAAACAATTAACAAAAAATGTCTCAAGCTCTAGCAAACCTGAGCTTTTTCCTTCCTTTAGCATCATCAGGGGAAAAATCCCATAATTTTCTCAAGCCCCAATCCTTCTTGAAACTAGTTAACAATGGAAGCTTGGGCCACAAGAAAAACAGGGTCATCGCCATGGCTATGCCAGGGGAGACGAGAGACAATCTCGACCACTTGCAGAAAGCTCCCAAGCATCCACCGCCTCCGCCGCCGCCGCCAAAGAAAAGAATCGCCCCAACTCCTCCCATAGGTAAGTAACTAAATCAAAATCCCACAAAAATAAATAAATAAATAAATAAAATCTTTGTTCTTTCAAAAATGATTTTCAACAGAGACGGAACCACCCTCGGACGGAGTTTATTTTGTTTTATAGAAATTGTATTTAGCCCCAAAAATTTATTTCATTCTTTCTAAAATTCTAATTTTTCTGGATTTCAGGATTGTGGGACAGGTTTCCGACGGCGAGGACAGTACAACAGATGATGGAGACGATGGAGAGAATGATGGAGGACCCACTGGAGTACGCCGGTGAGCGGCCGCTGCTGAGAAGTATTGGTCCGTACGGGAGAGGAAGGACGCCGTGGGAGATAAAGGAAGGAAAAAAGGAGTACAAGATGAGGTTCGACATGCCAGGGATGAATAAGGAGGATGTTAGGGTCTGGGTTGAGGAGAAAATGCTGGTCTTAAAGGCAGAGAAGGAGGAGGAACAAGAAGAAGAAGAAAGAGGAAAAGAATGGTCAGCTAAGAGTTTTGGAAAGTACGGCTGCAGGATTGCTCTACCGGAGAATGTGCAGTTTGAGAAGATCAAGGCTGAGGTCAAAGATGGGGTCTTGTATATCACCATTCCCAAGGCAGATGCCACTTCCAAGGTTTTGGATGTTAACGTTGAATGATCTTCATGTTTCTTCTTCTTTTTTTTTTTCAATGTTTTTTTTTTGGGTCTTTTGTGTTTTTCAAGTTTGGTTAGTATAAAGGTTTTTCTTTTTCTTTTTTTTTTTTTTGTGGTGGTTAAGTTCTTGAATCAAAGATATTGTACGCTTTTGTTGCAAATTAAACTTGTGATTTTGTAAATTTGTAAATGAGAAATGAGAAGCAGCAACTTCTTGTGAAATTTTTTTTTGGGTACTAGTCAGGTCTTTAAGATTATTGAGTGGGAAAGCTTCACCAGTGGCAAATGTAGTTGTAGTTGTAACTAAAGTTATCACCTGTTTGGTTACAATCAATTTTTTTAGTTAAAAATAATATAAATTTTTTATACCCTATAATAAAAGTAAAAAAAATTGTTATAATCAATTAAAATAATATAAATTTTTCATATAATTGTATAATAAAAAACTTTCATAAGCTGTTTCGTAAAACAAATTGTTATAATCAATTTTTTAAGTTAAAAACAATATAAATTTTTTATATCTTATAATAAAAGTAAAAAAAAATTATAATAAAAAACTTTTATAAGCTACGATTTTTATAGTTTAAACTAATAGTTTTAACTATCACGTTAAACATGAATATATTAAAATGCAAAGAAGTTAATTTTCTTCCCACTCAATTTCTTTAATTATCCATGTTTGGGTTTGTTCTTTGTTCTCGGTTTCTTCTTTAAAACGTTGTCGGTGCAATCATTTTTCGATGGACGTTAAACGGTGTTGTTTTGAAAGTTTCTCTGTTTTTAACGCTTTAAATGTTAATTTATCTTTAGGGTTATAATTATTTATAAAAGTTGATGTTGTTTGCTTTTAAATGAATTTTATAATTATTCAACGGATTATTCAATATCAATAAATTATTGAGACGTTTGATGTGAAACATTCCTATCACCGTTGTCGCTCTATTCAAGACATGTTTTAATTCAGTGGGTGTTAAGAAGAGTTACTCAAACCTTCACGTATTACGGTAAAAGACTGTAATATAAGATTTTTATATATTATAATTTTAAATCAAAATTTATGACTTAAACTACTTTTTTAAATAGGTGTTTAGAAGAGTGTTAAAAATCAATAATAAAAACTACTTTTATTATAGCATGTAAGAACTTTTTACTGTAGTAAATTTTTTTATTGTTACTGTAACACGTGAGAACTTTTTACTGTTTATAACTGAGATTGTGTTGAGAACCACAAATACCAAACACCACCTAAATCTCCTATTAGTGTGGTTCGGAATAAACATTTTCGTTTAATTTAATATCTGTTCTGTTTAATTTTCTTTTGCAAAGAATAAAATTGTTATTTTCTGGAGTTATTGACGATTGCAAGATTCTTGTCGTTTATCCAGATGATGTCGTTTTCTTCTATTATCTTGTTATGGACGTTGTCGTTCCTTATGATGTTAGGATCTCTAAGGTTGATCCGTTTACGGTTTATTTTAGTTTGCCGATAATAAACAATCAATGGGAGATATTGTGGCGTCTAATGTCCATCCTTCACGTTTTTAAAGTTCATTTTTGTTTTTCATGGACGTTATAGTATCTTAATTTCTGGTCGTTTTAATGAGGGGAAGTTGTCGTTTTTTCAATATTGTCGTTTTGATAGATATCACTGTGTTCTTCCCATTATTGTCGTTTTTAAAACTGTTGCCTCTTATACAGGTGTCGTCCTCTTGTCTTGACTTTATATCTTGTATTGTTGCTTGTAAGTTGCAAGAGACGTTATTGTTTTTTAGGAATTTTTTGCGACGTTGTCTTTTAATGTCGTTTAAATAACAACATTCAACTATGAGAGATGGCAATGTTGTTGTGCTAAAAACTTTGTAAAAGTGTTTCTGGATTGATATCGTTCTAAAGGTAGTAGTTTGTCATGCATGTGGTCATTTCAGCTTCGTTTGAGAAGCACGTTAGAAAACAAAGTTTAGTTTGTTATTGTATAAAGTTTTCATGTGTTAAAAAAAAGCAAAAGTTTATAGCTGTGTAAAGCTCTCATATCCTATAATTTTTAGATTCTAACCTGAAGTTCAAACACATTCTTCTTCTTTTGGCCGTTCAAGTTTGGTAGTTGTCGTTTGTACTTTATTGCCGTTCTTTATCATGTTGACGTTCTAGCGTCAAATGTGACTTTATTGAAGCTGCAATCTTTTATAAACTTTGTCGTTTTTTCTTTTGTCGTTTGCATGCCTATATGTAGTCGTTTATCCATACCAGACGACAACTAATAGTGAGGATGATGACGATGATATCATGCATGTGAAATAAGTTCAATTTGAAAGTGCTGCCAATAAAAGCATTTTTTTTTTCCCTAGTTGATGCAACACAAATTTCTTATTTTTTTATTTTAATTTCCTTTTTTAATGAAGAGCAAAGTTCACGTTTATTTGTTTTTTTCCCTTTGTCGATTATTCTACAAATCCTCCGCGGATATGCTTTTTACCTTTGTTCTTTTCCTTGAAGATCGGAGGGATAAGGAGCTCGTCCCCATATATCAAATGAATTATTTTACCTTTTTATATATTGACCCAACTGACAATTTTTTATCTGATTCATTTTTTTATTTTGCAGAAAGGAAAAAAAAATTCTTTACTTCTTCAATCTTCCATTCTTCTTCCTTTTTCTCAGCTTTTTTTTTTTTTTTTTTGGGATTGAGAATCTCTGCATTAGAAGCAAAGCTGATGCTTTCTGTCATGAACAACATATCACGCAATATTGCATGCGAATTTCTTTTTTTTTATGATCTTGCTTGGAAACAGAGGCAAATAACATTGTTTTGAATTTTTTATGATCTTGCTTGGAAACAGAGGCGAATTTAACAGTGTAAAGCTCTCATAAGTTACAGTGTAAAACTTTCACATGCTATAATATTTAAATTTTAACTTTTAAGTTCTAACTTTATTTTCAAACACTCTGATAGATGTCTTTAGCCTATGCCTTCTGTCATCAGGTTGTTATGTCTCTCAAAATATATTGTGTTGGCTTGATCTTATTTGTTTATTTGTTTTTTTTATTGGATTCCATGAGTTTAGGTGTGACAAAAACAATAACTAAAAAATGGATGACATGAATAGAAACGGGAAAAGTATGCATGCAAAATAAACTTCCCAATTAGTGAATATGAAATGAAGGTGCCACTAACAATAGATTATTTTGTTATCGACAATAAATTTGTTTGTCTATAATGTTTTGGACATTATAAAAGTCTCATATATACCCACCTCAAAGTTTTCATGGTCAACAAGATCATGAGGTAAAAATTTCAACTCTTTCTTTGTTTTTGTTATTGATGTGATTTGAGTAGTTAAAAAAAAATTTACTTTTTAGAGGGACCACTTTAAATCGTAGTCTTTTGGTTGGAAAAATGAATAGGATTTTTAACGAGTTTTGATGTGCCTAATGTTTTTCATTGAGTTTCTGATCCTCGTAGACCTAATGTTTAATGCTCGCCTCCAGTAGGATTTGTGAAACTTAACTGTAATGTGGTTGTGACTATTTCGCGAAAAACAAAGGCTATTTCCTCTTCTTTTATAGGAGAGGCTTTGGCGTTTCATTTGGCTGGCGACAGCTAACTTGATTTTGCCCCACCGCCCAAATGGGGTGTGAGTTCTAAGGCTGTTCAAAAACCGCCCCGCACCCGCCAACCGCCCGCGCCCACACCCGTCCATCTTGAAAAAAGCAGGTTTTTGTTAACAACCCACTGGCGGGCGGGTTGAACCCGCCCACCAATATATTCGATGGACGGGTTTGGTTTTAAATTTTTGCGGGCGGGTTCAACCCGAACCCGCCCGCCTATATATTTTTTTTTAAAAAAAACTTAAACCTATCTACTTATTTATTATTTTGTGAAGTGATTAAAATTCAAATCAAGTAAGTTAGTAGAGAAAGGCCTTGAAAAGAAAAAGAACACTTGACTAAGTTCATCATTTCATTTATAGCATTCTATTATTTTCGAACCTAGTGGATAGGCTTTAATTTTTATGGACTCTTGACTTTGTTTATCACTTCATCTGTAGTTGACGTTTCTTGTTGCAGTGAATGATTATGTTTCTTAATTTATACTTTTAAATATAATCACTGTCTTTAGACTTCAAACTTGCTTGTTGTTGAGAATGCTTTATATATTATCATCTTATATTTTCTACAAATTTTCTTCACTTAAAAAAAAAAGGTCCAAAAAATTACATTAAGCAATAGCATAGGTTTAAACCGCCTCAACCCGCCCGCATCCGCCCGCGACCACCCAAAACCAAACCGAAACCACCCGCCATGTGGTGGGCAGTTTGTGGGTTGATTAATCGCCAACCCGCCATCCCAAAAAACCGCACCGCACTCGCCCAAAAACCGTCAAACCGCCCGTTGTTCACCCCTAGTGAGTTCAACCGTTGAAGATTCTGTCTCAAGAATTAAACCCTTTCTCGACTTGCAAACTCTCTCATGTTAAGCAAGAGTTAAACGAATTGGCTCGTAATGTTGCAAAACGAGCTTCGGCTAATGTGATGTGCCACTTGAATATCGAGTGGATTGAAGTCCTTGGTACTTTTTTTTAATCTATGCCTATGTGTGGATTTTTCTAATGCTTTTTTACCGACATTATTTTGTTAATAGTGGAGTTATAACTTTATGAAAATGAATAGCATTTTTCTTCTTCTGTTTTTGTGAGGTTTTCTTTTTTTTTTTTTTAGGATTTTCTAATTTTTTTCCTTTTTAACAAAAATAAAGAGATTAGATGATGCACCTCATGTCCCCGTGCCCTTTCGACAACCTCATGACAGTCCGGGAGACCACTAAGGAGTAAAAATGGTCCATCATGTTTTCACATGAGAAACCTCAAAGGCCCCTGGTGTTCACAACATAGAGCTGGACACCCAATCTTAGCCTCTGGTATGCCCGTGACTTAAACCAAAAAAAAAAAAAAAAGCAAAGGAGGTCCTTACCTCCCAAAAGAAAAAAGAAAAAAAGCCTATAGAGGTCCTACAAACTTTCTTGGCGATAAAACCACAATATACATCTTCCTGCTAAAAAATAATTATAAAAAGAAATCCAATAGTGTCTCCTTTTCTTTTTTTAAAGTATTCTACAAAATTTCGTATAAACCTATTATTTTTTATGGAACAACACTAAACCCTTTTATTTTTCTCCAGATATTGATAAAGCCTTTTGCTTTCTTTTGTTTTATTTCCGAATCTCTCTCTGTCTGCCTCCATGATGATTGATTTATGTTACCAGCATGTTCTCTCAAAGTCAAAAGACACTCAGAACGACCTTGTGATGTCTCAAGAATCTTATACCGACGCCATATCAATCATATTTCATGGCAAGAAAAAGAAGCCGTTGCAAAATCCCCCCCTTGTTTGGACAATATTGCCCTAATTCCTTAATTTAAAATTTAAATTGCCAACAATAAATACAAATTTGCATTTTTTTGTCCACCCAAATTAGCTTATAAATTGAGTTATAATCAAGAGATTCTTTGCACATAAAAAAGTCCACGGCAAGCACACAATTATTGCTATATATAAAAAAAAAAAAAAAAAAAAAAAAAAAAAAAAGATGAACTAGACGTTAGGATTGAAAAAGAGCTTTTTTGAACAAATGGGGTCCAATTAATTCACAAATCACACTCAAAACTGAACACTTTTAGTCCATTGATTAGAAAGATTCAAACTTTTTTCTTCATAGATTCGTTGGGGAAATTTTTTTTCCTGGGAAAAGAGAGAGAACCATTCAAAGAAAAAGAAAAAAGAAAAAGCCTTTTTTTTTTTTTCTCACTATTAGTACTGCACATTTCTTTTCTTGGGTGTCAATTCAAAGGCGAAATGGACCCAAGAGGGAGCTTGTAATGATTCAAATTTAAAGAGTCGTAAAGGGTTTCGGAGCGTGAGAGGAAAAGCTCAGAAATTAAAAAAAAAAAAAAAAAGAGTGAGAGATCGTTGTGTTGTAAATTGTAATAACTTGTGCGTTGATTCTATTAACAACAAAGTTGAACGACAGGAAAAATGGGCGAGTTATCGTGTCTCAGGAGATCATTTTCTCAGCCTTCTGGGGGTTTCCGTGAAGCCAAAGAGGTTAGTTATTCTGCAACAACTTCTAGTATTGCAAAAATGTAATTTTTTTTTTCTGGGCTTTTTCATTGGTATTCACTAAGTGGGTTTCTTATGCTTTCAAGAAATCTTTCAAGGGTATTCAGTATTTTTTTTCCCAATTTTTTTTTACTGTTCCTGTTATGATTTTTTTGGCTGCCGACACTTTACGGAAGAAAATAATAATAAAAATAGTAATAATAACAGTTTGAAAATGGATGTGGATTAAAATGGTTGTTGTAAACCTGCCAAACTGTTTGTCATGTCCATTTGGTGGTTCTTGGGCATGCCTTCGTTTAGTGGTTTCGCTTATTGGTTTGATCTTATGCTTTTGCTTAAAGAAAAAAATTTCATATTGAACCACTTTATGCTGTTTTTCCTTGTTAGCAAGGAATTTTTTTTTTCCTTTTTCTTCTTTTTTCCTCTCTTTATCATTTTAGATTACTGAGGGAACAAGGTGAATACTAGATTTGTGTATAGAGTTTTTTGGGATTGACCTATGATTTAAAAATAGTTTTTTTTCTTTTTTAATGTAATCCTGCGTCAGACTTTATAGGATTACATCACTATAGTTATCAACGTGATGAGATTTTGATGTCACGGCTATTCCTCAATTTTTATATTTCCCTGTGTTTGTATGGGGTTATTTGTTATAAAGACTTGGCTTTTGAAGAATTTGTGAGAAAATTGGATGCGTTTGTTGTTGCAGGGGGACCCAATTCGCGCACTAGGCGAATCCGTCTCTTTTGGGAGGTTTCTAACAGACTCCCTGGCATGGGAGAAATGGTCTGCATTCTCCCACAATCGGTACTTGGAAGAAGTTGAGAAATTTGCTAAACCAGGTTCTGTTGCTGAGAAGAAAGCCTACTTTGAGGCACATTACAAGAGAAAAGCTGCAGAAAGAGCGGCCGCCTTGCTCGAGGCTGCAAATGTGGTTGCCACTTCCAGTGTTACAGAGCCACTGTCAACGGAGGACAAAAGATGTGATGAATCTTTAGTGAATCCGGATACGGTGAAAGGAGATATCCATGTGGATGAAGAGGAAAAAGATGTTGCAAGTAATGCTACAGTTTTTCGTGCCAATTCAAATTCAATTGTGGAAAGGAATGAATCAGATGTTTTCAAGTCGGAAGGGGGTAAGGTGGTAATTCAAGAAAGTGTTGATGTGAAGAGTTCTAATACGGTTGAAATTTCAAACCCGTTGGAGAATAATGTAGACCTCAATAAGATTGATTCTGCCACAGAAGAGAACATTCTCGGTAGTGAGGTAAAGATTCTTTCTTTCTTTCTTTCTTTCTTTCTTTTTTTTTTTTTGGAAGATTTTTTATTCGTTTTTAGGGACTTTAATTGTTAATAACTCATTAATGATGCAGGATGCCACTGATCAGGAGATTATAGCTTCAGCAAGCAAGAAAAGATCATCCAGCTCCTCATCAAAGTCATCATCCCAAAACAAAGCATTGAAGGCCTTATTAGTGCCTGCCAAACAAGTGACCTTACAAACCGGAAAAGCGAACAATCTTGCTTCAAGAAGTAAAAATTTCATGGAAGACATGATTAACAAAAAGAGTGCAAAATCACTTCACATGTCGATTCATTTCTCTTCTCACCCTGCCGGTGAAAGCAGCAAGACAGCTTCGCCCGTTATACAAAAGATCAAAAGCTTGAAAAATTTTACAGCCTCACTCAGTGTGTCCAAGAATAATTCAGCTTCTATACAAACAAAAACAAAGGTATCCTACCCTTTTGTTCACGTCATATGCTGATTCCGATTCCTTCCTTTGTTTGTGTGGCATAACGCAAATTTATTTGCCAAATTCAGGCATCTGTAAATGAATTAAAGAGACCATCATTGAACCTCAAGTCTGAAGATAGAAGGTATCTTAGTTAATTACTTTCTTTCCATTAAAAGTGTC
Organism: Artocarpus hirsutus; assembly: GCA_946598075.1. Lineage (NCBI taxonomy): Eukaryota > Viridiplantae > Streptophyta > Magnoliopsida > Rosales > Moraceae > Artocarpus > Artocarpus hirsutus. Next base: position 3,855 of record CAMOHE010027964.1, on the reverse strand, counting down.
GTTTACTCTGTGCCATTAAGACTTATTGACGCTGACACGTTATATTTATCATACAGTAATAGGCAGCTGGTAGACAAGTCTGTGGCTGGAGGAATGACAGCCAATCAGAAGCGAAATTCCCCCTCAAAAGAGTAAGAATAATTTGCACCTTTTTTTGTCTACGTGGTTATGATTTAACCTTGTATGCCAATTGCTTTTGCATTGCTATATTTCAACTTGCTTTTCCTGTTTTCCATGGCTCTTTTACTTATTGTAAATATTGGTTCATTGATCTCATATCACGTGTTCAAACGTTTTTCTGCTTTTATTTTCTAAACTGGGGATGAAAATAAGTTGTCACTAAATTACAAAGGTACTGCTTGGATTTACCTGAAATATTGTTTTCTATGGCAGAAACTCCAAATCTCCTGATGGCAATGATGGCAAACCACGATCTTCTATTATAATCTCTCCTTTTAGCCTCAGAAGTGAAGAGCGAGCAGCGAAGCGAAAAGAGGCAAGATAAAAGCCCTTTGTCCTTTCTCTTTGGTTCGTTCAATTGTAATTTACAATTGTGCCAACACTTCCTTTCGTTTTCCATGGCAGTTCTATAAGAAGCTTGAACAGAAAAGGAATGCTGAGGAGGCTGAAAAGAAGAATGTGCAAACAAGATACCAGGTTCATAATATAACCTTTATATATCTAGTTCTCTTGTGCTAACTTGGAAATACGTTGTGTCACAAGAAAGAGTGGATGTATTTTAAAGGGGTTGGGATCTTTCAACTACCAATTTTCAATGATGCGAGTTGAGTGAAGAAAATTGCACGAGTTGCTAAAGTCAATCTAGAGTGTTAGTTTTATACCTGAAACTTGGGTTGGTCCAAATTGTTTCGAGTTGTGCTAGCAAGTGCCCATAAACATGGGACTCATGAGAGGTGGCATCTGATTGCTTTAGCATTATATTGTTGCACAATCTTGTTTGGCATAAATAATTAAATGTCGTAACTGGAAAATATTATATGCAGGATGTTAAGAAAGCATGGCAGAGCACTGGCTTAAAAGGGAAACCAAATGAAGGTTTGTGTCCTGGATCACAATTGTCAACGAGTCACACAAAAAAGGTACTCACATGTTTCTTCTAAACCCGTCTATTTAGCAAGTTAACAGCACCCCATAACTCCATAACCTGCTCCCTTGAATGGTTTTTCTGATTGTTTCGGTTATTTAGTGTTGAGCACAACACATCGATGATAGAAGAAAATATAAAAGTAACTTGTTGAAGAACTAGCTGTGAACATACAAGGAAAGAAATAAAGATAACTAGAACACCTCAGCATTACAACACTTACTTTTCTTTTCTTTTCTTTTCTTTTCTTTTTTTCTTCTCTTTTTACTCTCTCGTGTATCATCAAGGGAACCCAGCGAAAATAGGCTAGGATCCTAAATAGATACACTTCAAGAGAGATATAGAACATGCTACATCGTGGGCATACTTCATTTGGGATTTGTTCATGGGCATTCTTCATCAGCATCTTTTCTTTTTCGGCTTATCATGTTGAGTTAGCTTCGAAATTTCTCAAATTTGCCAAGGTTCAAGCCTTTGGTGAACAAGTTTGCTACTTGATCAACATGTCCAGAGTTGCAAACTTGAACACTAGCAAGTTTGAGAAGTTTCAAAGCTGGCTTAACATGTTGTGTTGGAAAAGAACATACGCTGGTGTCGAGGAGGATATATTCATTTAAGATGTATTCATCAATACCTGCCCATAAACAAAACGAAATATTCTACTTCTCTCACGGTATATTCATTTAGGATGCTAATCTATGACTACCTATTATACAAAGGATGACATCCGAGTATTAAAGCAAGCCTTATTTGATGATGGCCACGCTCTGCAAGACTGGGAAGCCAAGTCTTGCACTGCGTATAAATGGAGCTATTTACCTCGTGTTGAAGCACAGTGAGTTATAATAATAATAAAAAAGGCAAGAGTGAAGTAATTATAAAGAGTGCTCTTCCTTTTCTTGGTTAGGAGTGTTTTTTAAGTTCTTAGTTTTAGTTTTTCTTGTGTGCTGAATCCGACAGCTAGTTTTTGTAACTGCTTATATTTTATATTGTCATATAGAATCTCTATAGTGGTCTCTCACTAACTTAGTTTTATATTCTCAATTTTCTTCGTTAATGGCTGTGTGGTTGTAGGTCTCTGAATGTAATTTAGATTTCTTCCCTCGGAATCTTTCACTCCTTTTTTTTTTCCATACTATTGTGTTTCTATGAACAAAATATACTCTGTCCTTCAGATCCCTACAACACGGCCTAGATCACCATTGCTGGGAAGGAAGGCAACAACCAGCAAGGTCTCAGCCACAACTTCTCATCCTTCAGCCAATACAGAAAGTTCCATGTGCATCGAAAATAAACGACGCACAAATTGGTCAGTCAGTTCTCGCTTACAGAAGAATGCACGTGAAAATGCATCTCCAAACATCCAGAGTTCAGCGCTAAAAAGATAGTTACAGTCGTGTAAGAAATATGCATGGAAAATACAGTTGAAGAAGCAAATGATCATCATCCCACGGAGCGCCACATCTGTAATTAGACATTTTGGGGTGACTGTGATTTATGTTGTGGTCTGCTTTCAACATCAGTTAGGAAAGTTTTGCAGGATTTCATCTCTGTGGAAAGTACATAGGATTTTCATTCTTACGAGTTTTGGCATCTAGAACATGAAGTAACAAGTTTTGTAAACAAAGAATAGTTAGTATAAAAATATCGAGTTTTATTCTAAATGCTCAACTTTGGATTAGAAGGCAATTGATCGATTTTTTTCTTCTTCTTTTTACCACATCTGAATTTGCAAGCCTGATCAATTTTGTTTGCTGAGCTTGAGCGTGAACATGTTCAACTTGAGTGACAATATATTAGAGAAAAGAATCATAAACCAACAGGGAGAATAGTATTTTTGTTGTTATTTTGCAGTTAATTCCTACTTTCTCTGGTTTTTCTGGTTTTATGAGAAAGAGTTTAGTACAAAGTTACTGAAGCAAGCTTATGATGCTTTGTGGTTGCCATCACTCTGCTATCGTACACATCTCAACATCAAAAAACCGAACTGGGCAGAGAAATAATATCTCATCCATTAATTTAAATATCCACTTAAAGACTGGTTCATTGTTTAGGGACAAACAGAAAAGATCATCTTCATCCAGGACCACAGAAAAGGAGCTGGCGGAGCAGGATGATCAAGTCAATAGGCTTGATCAATTATGGCATATTCTGTTGGGTCACAGGGATACCCGTAGCCGAACCTCACTGAATCATACAAGTGAAAGGGAATTTCATTGATAAGCCCAGCATCAATGAAGTCCGAAAATTCTATGTTTTGTACTCCTAAAGGGTCACCATAGACGTAATCGTCTTGAAACAAAACTTGCAAGTCATCCTCAAAAGAGGCAAGAGACGATGGCCTGCTTCCTAAGTTTAGGACATTTATGTGAGCGGACTCCATATCAGCACGAGAGGGTTGTGTAGTCAGGGGCTCGAGAACTTGTTGATGATGATTCACCATATGGGACTTGCAACTTAGAGGAAAGGAATCAAGTATACTTGCTTTTGGACTTTGACGCCCGATTTGGTTGCTTCCGTAGTCAGGACAAGGAGGCTTACTCTTACGGGGACTGGATATGCCTCTCTCAGCGGTAGATGGAATTGACTGAACAGTATCAGCATTGACATGGCTCAATGGATCAGGCAATGGAAGCTTGGTGAAGCTTTCATCCAAGTGGATAAATGGCTTGTGTTCTTGTCTAAGTTGAATATCCGGTACTTCACCCCAATAAGGCTTTGTTGGGATACTGGAACTGAAGGCTGCAAAG
>CAMOHE010027952.1:0-21292 GCA_946598075.1 Artocarpus hirsutus | reverse complement strand
GATCATTCTTTGCATTCAAAGCAATCCCAATGTAATATAGCTACATAGCTTTTCCAACTATTTTTCTTGTAGCCACCTCACACTTAGTGAGTCCTGAAAAGAGGAAAATATAAGGGAATGAGCGACAACATGCACAGTAGGGAAAAACCATTACTCACCTTAAGGTTTTATTCATTACCATATTAAATCAACATGGTTAGTTAGTTTTCATCATATACCAGATTATGATATTTATTATGATCATATTCCGTGAATACCATAGTTAATCATTACCAAGTTTCATACATATACATGTATACAATATTCACATTCATCATTATTCCTAGGTATCCACATTACATAAAGTATTACTCAACTTATCGTAACCCAAATGGGCGTGCTTGGCCACCCTCCAAACATTCCGAGGGTATTCCGGTGAGGGGACATCAAGCCCCGAGTCCTCACCAAGTCGATTCCTGTATAGTGCGTTCTGGGACTTTCGATCCAAGGAAGCGTCATCACCTTCCCCCAATTTTACCTTTTAGGGTATTCGTGCCCAAGGACGTAACCGCCGCCCTCTTCACGTCTCACCATTTCTTTATATACAAATATCATTTACAGAGCCAATTTTCCTAACCATGCTTCTCAATTCATAACAACAGATATCATTTCATTATGTTCCTCACTGTTCAATACAGGCCGAGTTCATGTCATAGTATCATATGTAATTCTCATATCATAGCAGTTCAACATTGATATATATATATATATATATATATATATCTTGTAGTAAAACAATTAATTTCAATTCCATAAAAACTTCACAAAAGATGAGTAATAGAATCCCTACCTTCCAAGCTTCTCAACAATCTTTTAATCTTCGAATTCAATTAACGTAAGCTCCACACACCCTTGATCCTAAGTGTGCATAAGGATAATTAAAACTAAAGCACAATATGTAACCACATCCATAAATGAATCTATATATTTCAGTCTCTAATAAGATTCATAAATCACTTAGGATGGTCTTGGAAAGGTTGCAAGACAATCAGGGATTAGAAGGTGAACAAAGTTGGGTTCACTATCTGCAATTAGCGCATGGGTTATTGGGTGGTTTACTTAAGGTAGACGGGTGGTATACTACTACTGGTAGGTTTACTAGTTTCCAACCCGAGAATTGAAAAATTCATAAAAAATAAAATATAACTCCAATTTAGGCTTATGATAGCTCGTTGGAAAGCTTAGGATGTCTACTTTTAAAATAAGTAAACCAATTTACAAAATTTAATTTTATCTAATCCCAGAATTTCAAGAAAGGCTACTGCCCATAGAGATAATACAAGGTTTATGGAAGGTTAAGTTTCTCTTTAACTCAAAGCATATTATTCTTGTTCAACATCTCAAAATCATTCTAAAATATACAGCATGCATTATATAATCATAATAAACATATTCACATGAGTTCAAAATCATCATCAAACCAAAATAAAGGTTGGTTGTCGGTTTCAACTTAGGACTCAAGCTTTTGTTCATAAATACTCAAATATGTATGCTAACATAATTAGAAATTTGCATGAACTTGGAACACGAAAATCATGCATTAAACATGGAAAAAACACATACTAAAACCAAGTTTGAATTAAAGAAAACCTACCTCAAGACTCTTTTGAAAAACACCAAAGTTTGGGTTAAAAATCAAGCTTGTATTGACTCCAAAACGGCTTCAAACGTGGCTGAAAATTATAGTTGTCGTGATTGCAAAGAGAGCTTTATGCCTTGTGTCTTTAATTGGAAATTGAAGTGAGAAAGGAGAGAATGAGAAACTAGAGAAGAGAGTGGTGATGGTTGAATAAATAGGCATCAAAATAATTGAGGAGCGGGAGAGAATTAAATGAGTATTAAAAGAAAATATTATCATGTCTCCCATGGAGACTTTTAGCAAATAATGTTAACATAATTGAGGGGGAAAATGGGGTAAGTTGTAGAAGAAGATGAATGAAACATTAAAAAGGTGGTTGAGAAAACATATCGATGTTTCCTGGTAGTTGAGGTGAATTAATTCTATGTCTTCAAATGATAATGATGCTATTTAATTGAGCATTAATGTAGTGGGACAAGGTTGGTAGAAGTGAGTGATAGGTAGATTTAAAATATTTACTACGGAGATTTAGTAAAAATACTAAAGTGACATTTTATTATATGATTTTACAAAAATCATACTCGTTAAAATAACGGGTGTTTCACACATGAAAGTGAAAGAGATGTTTTAAAAAAATTAAGATTATTTTATAAAAAGTTACAGCTTTTTAGTTTATATTATTAACAATTAAAATCTTTAAATTATATCAACTTGTTAAATTCAAATTAATTTTAGACATGATAAAGTTACTGAACTATTCCTATATTATATACCAAATCTTAATTATGTACCAAGTTTTATTAAAAGTTCTAACAAAAAAAATTTTTTGCTAATATTTTTATAGTTTAGGGGAAACACATATTAATGTTTCATGTTACATTTTGAAATATTTCGTAGTTTTTTTTATTAGTTCGAGGGAAACCCATGTCATATTTGGAAATTGAGGGCACAGTATTATAAAGGCTACGGTTGAGAGGGTATTTTTTTTTTATTTATTCTATAATTTTTTAAATAAATCTAAAATATAAGGTATAAAAAGATAAATAATCCAAAATTTTTATTTCCAAACTGGCACTTTATGGATCTAAAAAAAAATTATTTAAATCCTTTAAAAAAATTGTCTAGTACATCAGAAAAACAACTTTGGTGCGAATTTAGTATAGATGTACATGAGTCGATCGGGCTTATAATTCCCCAACGGCTTTGAAATATTCTATTGCATGCACAAAACAAACAATTAATATATTCTATTGCGTTTCATATAATTCATTGTTATTTTCAAATCTCAATTAAAAGCCTAAAAAATATAAAAAATGTTTTTTCATGGGTAAATATAAATTTAAATAGGTTGATTAGATGTACGTAGTATCAAACCTAAAAAATTTACTGCTTCATAAACAAGGTAAAAATTAAGTATTTGTATCCAGCTTGGTGGGAGTGGAACCCCTATTACTCTTGAAATATTTACAGGAAGAGTAAGCCACAAGAAAAGAGATTTTAGCTAGAAAACTTGGTATTGGGACACTAACGTACAAAATAACAAGCCAACAAAATAAAAATCAAACTATAATTAGGAATTACCAAAAATGCCATTGAGTAAACGGTACTTGAGCAAAAAAGCACCAATGATAGCTTTCCGCGTGTGAACTTTATATTAAAAATCAAATAGCCGCCAAAAGACCCAAGATTAGTAAGAAGTGTGGACTGTCAACATCTATTCTTTTTGAATTCTACGATAAATATTCTTTTTCTTTTCTTTTCTTTTTTGCTTTTTTTGGGACACATGATGAAGACGATGGCTTTGCTTGGCATTCAACATTGAAGACCTCCTAAGTGGAAGAAAGCAGCCAATCCAGTCAACCACGGTTTGTGAGTACATCAAATTCAGTAAGGAGACTTCATGCACTTTTTTTTCATTTTAATTTAAATAATTTTCTTCTTAATGTCTCTTTTTCTAATTTTCTCTTATCATTGGTATTAAAAAAAATTACCCATGTATGACAACGATATTAGATCGACATAACAACCGTCGTTTGGAAATATAGTAACTGTAGTTCAAAGTAAGAATTCGAATTATAGTTAGTTTTAAATTTAAATTTTATAAGGTAAAATACTATGACAAAATTAGTTGTCATTTATTAATTTTGTTGTGAATAAACTTCATCTCATATAAAAAATTGTTATATAAATCAAAATTGGTCTTCAAATATAGTATTGTTTATTATTGTAGTGTACTATATATCAATTATTCAAGTGCGTTATTCAACAAATTAATGGTTAAAAATTCAAACCCACTTGTTCATTTTTCGGGTACCAAAAAAAGAGATATGACTCACGTGAATGTATAATGAATTCATAGTCTTCTTTTTCGAAATCATTACAAATTACAAGGAGATATACATATTCTTCTTGATATAATCACCAACTAAAACAGCTGCCAAAATTAAAAAGGACCGAAATGAAATAGCTATATTCGGTGTATTTAGGGCTGGGAGCAAATTATTTTAATCATTTATGTTTTACAAATTTCCTTTCATATGAAAGCTACAACTACAACATTGATTTAATTTTGTGCTCACTTAGAGACAAAAATAAATACAATACAAATTGAGAAATTGTTTTTACTCTTGGAGGTAATGTCAATGGGATTTATTTCAAAAAAGAAATATTAATAAAAAAAGAGAAAGAGAAAAAAAAAAAAACATTGTTATCTTTTCTTTTCGTTCTATTTTGTTGCTATTATACATGACGGTGTTAATCTGGTGTGTGTGAATATTAAAAGATGGAAGTGAGAAAGTAGTAATGACAGAAATAAATTTATCTTCTTTTCCTTTTTTTTTTTCAACACATAAAAGAAGATTTTTATTGGGACAAAATTTGTCCTCTGCAATTTCATGTTTCAAAGTGATGTTCTTGTTTTCTTTTTTCGCACAATATTAATGCATAAACCAGGACGACTGCTTTGTACGTAGTAGGAATGGGCCAATGTAATTCTCATTTTTCTTTAAGCAAGAAATAAATAAATCAAATAATCAACAAATTTGTTCAATTTTTTACCCAAAAAAAGTACACTTTTTTTTTTTTTGAAATCTAGAAGTACACACGTTAAACATGCAAAAACCTTGACAAGTTAGAGTTCGTTTGAGAAGCTTGTTAAAAGAAAGTTAGAGTTTATATAATATAAAATTCTCACGTTCTACAGTGTAAAGATCCCACATGCTATAATTTTTAAGTTTTAACTTCAAGTTCAAACTAATTTCTTAAACGAACTCTTAATAAGAGCAAAAAGAAACTTCGGACTAGTAAATTGCTACACAAAAGCTTGACAACGAACACCCGAAGAAGCCAATTTGTTAGCTACTCAATTACCTCTTCAAAAAATATGAGAAATCTGAGCTATTATTCGAGGGAAAATACCCAAAATTCTTCTTATGTTTTATCTAAATATCGCTTTTGCTTATTTTATTATGAAAATGCCCAAAACATTTCTTGTGTTTTTAAAATCATACTAATAAGACCTCCTAAAGCAAATAAACTTTTAAAAAACTAAAATTACCCTTTCTAGCCTTTATAAAATACAATCTAAAACATTATTAAATAAAAGTAATAAACAAACTCAATATTGAAAAATTAAAAACTCTCAAAATAATTAAAATATTTACTTAATTAAAATATTTATTTCAACATTTTAATTTGTCTTTTATTTTTTTTAGTTAAGTCATATTTAAAATAACATTTGGTAATCTTGAATTTTTAAAAAAATTAATTGCTTCAGATGATATTTGAGTATGATTTTAAAAATACAATGGGTGTTTTAAACATTTTTTATATTAAGAAGGACAAAAATAGCATTTAGGTAAACACACCAGGGTTTTTGGGTATTTTCCCATGATCACAACCGCTTGAGAACCGTCTATTTCTTAATTTTCATGGAACTAGGTGCTTTTTACAACATAGAAAATCGGCGACATAAGTGAAATTACACTATGTACAAGAACTTCTGACTAAAGACCAGCTGATCTCAATTGCATGAATAATCATTCTGCTTCAGAGACAAAACGAAACAGTAAGCTTGAAAGAGAGACAACCTCAAACAAAACCGCAAAATTTTCAGGAAAAAATCTCCACATCCTTCAATTCCTTGAGCACCAATTGTAGACACCATCAATGCTTGGATCGTTTGATAAGTTAGTTAGAACTAAAGTTTTAAGTGTAAGAATTGTAACATATAAAAACTTTACAATGTAACAAATTTTTTACTTTTTACTGTTCCTACTAAGAGCTTTACACTGAATTAGTTAAAATCAATTAATTCTAACTTACGTTCTAAACCTTTACCCAATTTAGAGGAAAGGCTGCCTGCTTAATTGATTGATGCAAGGAGCTTAAGAATGGTCTATTGTAGACGTTGGATCTACTATTAAATACAAACAGATTAGTACTCAATTTGATATTTGCTATTCATGACTTTAGGCCCTTAAACCACCATTGTTATGATCTGTTTAGCTTCCAAGAACAAGATCGAAATAATTAAAACATGAAAATCAAATTGAAATAATCAAATAATACTATAAAAGTAAATGATAGATTTATAGTGGTTTACTCTATAATGAGAGCTACATCAACTGTTTTTCATTATGATGAATGGATTAATACAGATTACAAAGTATTTGAGAAATTTGATATGAAATCACTCGTAATTTCTGTAGAGTTTCTGTAAGTTTTTCTCCATCTCCTAGTGAAGCTGCTGCTACCTTTTATACAGAGCGTTGCATAAGATCGTGGCTTCAATCTAATGGAAGGAGTGGGCATAATAGTGCTTGTAGTAGTAGGACACATGTCGATCTTCAATGGGGCGTAAACATCGGACTTTTTACCACATCTCATTTTGTAGCTTAGCATGTATCTCCTTATAACTACAAAGTCTTATACATCGATTCCATCAAATCAACACTTAGCAAATCCGTTACAACAAGAAATGTGTAGATTCACATAAAATGAAACAAGTAGAAACTGCAATCGAATTACAACTATCAAATTGATTGATGCCTCAAGTTGACTAAACAGCAAGCAAGTGATGCTTATGACAATTCTGACTTGAATTGAACATTCCCATCTGGCTCAATTCACTTGGACTGTAATTTGAATTTCTCATTCTAGGCCCAAATCATAGCCCAACATCTACCATGAGTTTTTAATATATTTAAGGACCACAAGTTCATTCCAAGAGAGAAAAAAAAAAGTTGTTGCGCCAAATTTCTTCTTAATAAAAACAAATTCTTAAAAAGGAAAAAGTTGTTGCACTAAGGCTTTTTTTTACTCTCCAAGTCCCTATGAAGGAATGCATCACCAACAAGTGAAATGTCAAAAACCTCAATGTTTACTACAAATGAACAAGGAGCGGTTTTTTAGGCTGTTTAAGGGTGTTCGGCAGGGTGGTTAGAACCGTTGGTAAGAAACATTTTTATTATAGCATGTGAGAGCTTTACATTGATATATAATAGCTTTACATTGTTTATAATTGAAAAAGTGGTGTGGACCACTACTGCCAAACACCACCGTATGCTTGGCAACATTGGTTTAAACCAATGGTTTGAACTTCTACAACGTAAAGTTCTCACATGCTATATTATAATGTAAAAGTAAACTATAGTGTATAACTCTTACAAGTTACAGTATTTTGAACCAAAATAATTCAAACTATTGGTTTGAACCTTTGTTGCCAAACACACTCCAAAATATCTTCAATATGATCTTCTTTACTATTATCACTGTTCTTATTATCATCTTAAATCAAATTATCATCAATCAACCTTTGGATGATCCTCATATATGTTCTGAAACTTGGATGGCATGCTCTTGAATAATTGGAGATACCAGAAGATCTAGCATTATCATCAATCTTGTAATCTGATAGAGCAATAGAATCCTCAGCTCTGTTTATCACCAAATCAATATTTAACAATGCCTAGTCTATCTTCAAAACTACTATTAATATAACCTTATGTTAAATAGAGGTACACTATTACTAATCATATTAACATTATCAACCGGATCAACAATCCTATCCGTAGTAGAGAGATTTTCATCATTAACTTTTTGATATTGGTTAACAATAAAAGGCTCGTCCTCAAAATCAATCAAATTCAGAAAGATGAAGATGGAGTCTCTAGCATCCTTAGTAAATTGTCTCTAGCTCCTTGGATTTTGACTCTGCATCCTCTCATTGAGAATCCAGGGAAACTGTGTGGCTGGAGAATGTGGGTATGGTGAGACGAGGAGGTCGGAGTGTGCGGTCAAGGAAGGCCAGAGTGGATTTGGTGGGTGTTGTGCACGAGGCAAAGCGCATGTAAACCGCCGGAGGGAGATTCTCCAACAAATTTTGGTGGTCCAGTTAGCAGCGGATTTGTCTAATAGAATTTAAGAGTTTACGCATGGTACTTGCAGTAAATTTATTTCGAGTTCATATGGTATGGATCCTAATTGAAACGATTTTAACATATGGTTGGTTGTACTTTTTCCTATTGATGTGTAGAATAGGAGGTTTTTTTTTTTTTTTTTAACTCTTTTTTGCCTCGTGTCTAGTACAGATTGTCGTTTCATCCATCCCACGACATGCCTTCTTTTACGAGGCAAGCCCGAGTCGATGAAAACAAGGAACATAACAACAGGGTCCAAAGGGTAATCAAGACATGGTTCATGATTGGTGAAACCAAACAAAGCATTGAAATAAGAACTTCACGAGTTATATATCAATGTTACAAATAAACACGAGCGAAGCAATCTTAAAAAATATATATATTATTATTATTATTATTATTAAAAAAAAACTAAAGAAAATGAAGCATGACCCTACATTCCTTGGCACCCTTTACATCAAAACTCAAGCTTTGGCCCAATTTTCTTTCCCAAGTGAATTATCATAATATTTATCGACATACAGAAAAATCGCCAGATAATCTTTGCACCTAAGACATCTCCCGAAACCGAGCAAGAGCCTTCTTGTGAATGAGGGTCTTGTAACTGTCCCCGGCCTGCACCTCAAGGCTGGGATCCAACTTCTTCTGCCTACTCCCAAGTCCCGCTCTCCTATTGGCCGCTTGTGCCTGCACCGGCTCTATCATCCCACTTCCATCTTTCCCTAATCCCTGTTCATCAGATCCAATAGCAAAAGAAGAAGAAGAAATAACAGAGTGAAACTATTAGAACATCGAACTATTTAGCTGGAGTCCAGCAGACCAGACACCACTCGAACGTCATTGATCCCGCCAAGAGAAGGCAGAAAGACCCCATCTCTAATACATTCATGAAAATAGCAATGAAACATGGCATGAAAAAATATATCTAACACATCATCATCATGAATGCACGTGCCAAAATTTCTGTAACTTCCGTGAGATTCAAATTACTGTTTTGCCCTAACTTTTTTTTTTGGGACCTCTAAAAGGTTAGATTTTTAGTTCCATAATATGTCATAAAACTGATTCTTTTTCATTACATGCATCTCACTTCCCATTCAAGAAAAAGAAAAATGTAATACCGGTAACAAACTTAGAATTATACCATTACACTTGAAGAAAAAGGGACATGTATTTAAGAAAGACAAGGGAGGACAGGCGATCAAAGTTATTATGTGCACTTGTTTAAAAAAGTGGCTCTACAAATGAAACTGTCATTTCTCAAGCATAAAAGAAGGAACTCATTACCAGGCCTTCATGCCATCCCATGTTGCGGAGCATTCGGTTGCCTACATTGTTCTCATTGATAGCTCTGTCTGTCGTAATTACTTCATAGCTGTTGATGGACGCATCTGCAGCAGGACGTCCTCCACCAACACCGGGGGGAAAAGGCATTGGATCCAACGAACCCTTTCTCAAAGCAAAATCTCGATCTTGGATATTCAAGAATAGTAAACACAGGATTTCTCACAAATTAAGACAACATTATGAAACAAGCAACGGAAATTAAAACCTTTATGTTGGCAACTAAATAAGCTAACTAGCGACCGACACATAACCAGTAGCATGGACAGAAACTGCATAAATAATTTAAAGGGCAACAATGCAGGACAGGCAGACGTTACACCTCTTAGTAAGTTGAAGATCAAAAGAAGGATACAAAGGCAAAAGAGGAACAAAAAGTCTCAAGAAACTTACTTGAATCCCCGAGACCAACATCAGACAGATCATCTCCTCCAGAAGATGATGAGCCATAGAGGCTCCTCCTCTCAGCTGCACGATCTCTATAGGTACTCTGAGGTTGTTCCTTGTGATTAGAAGCTGAAGCGAGAGGCATTTCGGAGAACCTCCTCTTGCCACCCCCAGCAGAAACGGGTGGTGTGTAGGAACCCAGTGCCGACGAATCTGTTTTGAACGATGTCACGGGATGAGGAGTCTCTGCATTAGTTGATGGAGCTAACCCAGCAATATTTGCAGGAGAAACTGAGGTAGAGACTCCAGTTGAAGATCCAGGAAATGAAGTATCCGATTTCACCATTCCTCTTCCAGAGCCCCTTATAACCCCCATCAAACTCCCACCCAAACTGTTACTCACAGGCCTCGGCTTCACTGGAGTCTCCATGCCAACATTCTGGGCCACGGAAACAGTAGGAAGTCCTGAACCTGATGTAGTACTCTCTTTTGTACTCAACGATTCAGTCTTGAGCTTGCTCTTTGTGGATTGTCCACCATACAGAGGTCCATCATCTGCTGACACAGTTGACTGATTTTCAATCAAAGCCACACGGGTTGCTTGCCCTTCATGACTCCTCTGCTTCCAGATTGTCAATACATTGTTCATTTTCTTCTTATTAGCAAGAATACTGCTCTTTGAGGCCAACTTAATCTCTTTTGATTTTTCTCTCTCTTTCTTCTCTGCTGCTATCGCTGCTGTTGCAGCAGCCTGGACAGTGTCCGGTAACGATGATCCCTTCTCAATTGATGTTGAGGTAGTAGCTGGCGCAGAAATCACTGCTTTTCTGTCATTGGAACCATCTGATACCTTTGAATCTGATTGGCTAGTAGACGTTTTGTTGTTATTCTGATCAGTGCAAGGGACATACTGCTGCGTTTGGTGATCATAAGAATACCAAACTCCATTATTGCTGTCATAATAAAGACCTGCACATGGCAGAAGAGCACAAAAAATTGGTTATTTCAAAACTCCATTAAGTCCACCTAAAAAAAAACAAATAAAAGAGGTTTACATTGTACAGTTGATGGTTCGCTGATTGATGTATTTTCCTTGATGAGTTACCATTATGTTCAGAAAAGTTTGTGTTTTTATTTTAAAAGAGCAAGGATGTTTGCTCTGAGAATCGAAATAATGTGAAAGGTAAACAGTTGCCTAATATTAGAAAATGCAAATGCAGCGGGAACAGCAAAAAGCCCATGTCTTGTCTCACAGGTACACGAGTATAAAACACGAAAACTTAGTGAATACACACTGCTTGTGTGAATTTTCTGTTAAAGCATTCTGGCATTATGTCATATCAGAGACCTTGGCTCGCTCCTGCCAACTAAGGAAACAGTGAAGACGAAAGATACACAAATGCACAAACTATAATGATTAAGAAACTTGAACACCTTTTGGAGCCAAAAAGTCTCCATGTCATGTCGTGAACCATGGTCACACCACTGCCCCCAAAATTTGTGATATGAAAAAAAAAAAAAACAACCAACAACAACAACAACAAAACAAAACAAAGGTGCAGACACACACCACAAGCCTAGTGAAAATCCACATCAGATATCCAACCCTAGAGAAACCTCAACAGGAGAAAACCATAATAAAAAGAAATTCGTAGCCACATTGCATTTTAAGTAATATTAGCAAAAGAACAGAAGGAAAAGATGGTCGTCCAATGAGTTATACATTCAATTTAGATCAGTGAAATAGGAAAACAAACATTAAGTATATGTTAAGTCAAACTCTCTCTCACGTAACAATTAAAGAATCAATATATTGATTGCTCTGCATGGAAATCATCAAGACAATAAAGATGAATTTTCAAGTTCAATCCAGAATAAAAAGCAATCATTATTTTCCCTAACAAACTATCCTTTTCCCGAAAATTTGCCTGAAATGATTGGTTTCATACAGATATCCAGAAAGGAAAAAAAAAAAGCAAGGAGAAAATAGAACCTGTATTTCCGTCATAGTAGAACCCAGAAGCAGCATCATAATAATAACCAGATGCTTCATCCCAGACAAAACCAGACTGCGGAGCCAAACCCTCTTTCTGGACTGCAATCTGCCCTCCACTTTGCCCCTGTCCTCCAGCAGCTTGTTTGTCATCTGGATTGTATTCTTTTGGTGTCCATCCAACAGCATCGTACTAAAACAAGGTAGGGGAAAAAATTAGAATGAGGATTCCATTTCCATGAAATGCAAATCAGTTATAGCAAAGCCAACATGTACGCAAGTAAAGTCTTTGACATAAAGAAAAAAGAACCGCATAGATGATATAGTAAATCCAAAGCAGTACTAAAATACATTCACATTTAGTTGGGACAGAGAGACAAACTTGCTGAGCAAATGTCGCTGCCTCAATTGCTGCAGCAGCAAGGCTGCTTGACTGCGAATGCCCCGATGTCCCTGATCCTGGACCAAGAATGCTCTTTGCATATGCTACTCTCAAAATCTGGCCATTCCTCTCAAGTGTCGTCCCATTTGTTGCTTCTAGAGCTTTTGTTGCATCTTCCACCTGCAGGAAATTAAACATAAGGATAAAGTCCATACTAAAACATAAGTATCTTGTTCTACTTTTTAGGACACCATAGGGCAAAAATTTTTTACACATAAAAGTCCTAAATGGTTCATTTATTCAGGAAAATAAGAGAGATTTTATCTTCAGTCTCGCAAGTAATACTGAAGATGGGAAAAAATAATTTATAAGCAAAGCCACAGAACATGCTTAATCTGAAACAATTGTTCTTACAGAACCTACTAGATTTTTTTTTTGGGAACAAAACCTACTAAATCGTAACATCAAATTTAATTTCGAATTGTATGTGAAACATGCAAAAATCTAATCTTTTAGACACCTACTGTTAACCACAATTCATATCCATGCTATCTACACGCTCCCAAGTCTTAACTTTCCCTGTGTTTTCCCATCCTATATGGTATATTCATCATCTCTTCTACCCAGGATGGTACAACCAGCTTTATACATCAAATTTACACTTACCGAATGAAAATGAACAAATGCAAACCCCCTTGAAACGTGAGTAAATTTGTCTCTAACAAGACGAAGGTCCTGCAATAGAAAAATCAATGAAACTTCTCTTTTGACACATAAGAGTATATTTTAATAAGAAAATTAGACTACTGCAGCTAAAAGGGAAAAAAAATTAGAGAACATATATTCAGATACTTATTCAGAATTCTGCACCTTAATTGGAGCATGCTTGGAAAATTCATAACGAAGTATTTCCTCATCAGCATTTTCGCCCAGTCCACGGACTACCAATACATGAGTAGGACCTGCATATAAACTCAGTAAATCACTTTAACATGTATATACCTATAAACACAACCAGCCAAATAAACAAGAGGTACCAACCTGATTCTAATCCTTTTCTACCCAAAGATGTTGGGTTTGAGTGAGAAATATCTGCTGGAGGAGCATCTTCGGATCGTGCTTCATTGCACTGTAGAGAGAAGAAAAGAAGGGGCATCACCTTTTAGGTACACACAATTCAAAGGGAAAAAAAAGTAACAAGAACAATATAATTGAACAGTATAGACGACTCTCCATAACAAAATTTCATTTTTTTTCATATAACATGATGTGGTAAAAATATAAATCTCATCATAAAATTGCACTTCATCGCTGAAGCAGACCTTATGGATGGTAATTCAGCAGTCAGCATAGCAGCTAAAGAAAAAAATATCATAGAGAAAACAATGCAACTGAATCATAATACAAATTGTGCAATTACTTTCTTTTGCAAACACGTAGAACAGGCTCTCATTATGGAATTTCACCATAGAAAGGTAGTCTACTATGTATAATTTAGCATCAAACTAAAATTCTTCCCAAAAAATTGATAAAAAAATAAATAAATAAATAAAAACCTGGAAGCAGGATGTCCGCCGTGCAAAATTAATATAGCCACAACTAGTGCACATCCAATCAGATGGTACCATGATGCTTTTATGGCTAGGAAGGCCTGATTTTGCAGAACCCTCTTGACCAAACAATCCACCAGCGCCCCCAGTTGGCTTGCTACTGCATCACAATGGAATTCAAAGAGCCTAAAATTAAACTTACAGCAAAAGTGCATCACAACATGTCCAGAGCACTGATGGTACAAACTTTTACAAGCCACGTACTCGCCGACAATTTAGATTTCATACACAATACACTCCCTATCTGAGCTCGAGATTAATTTCTCACCTAAGCCCAATCCGTAGACACATGGGACCAAGTAAGCTGTCTCAATACACAACCCACAAAAATTTTTCACAAACTTCTCTTCAAAAATTATGTATTCTACAAAGTATTGCCATAATATTGAAAGGGAAAACTTATCAAATTCATACGCACTACTTTTCGTGATTTACACTCTCCTTATCTGTTAGAACTTGCTAAACATCCAGTTGCTAATGTTTTACCGTTTCCCAATGCTATGGCAACTATCTCTCTCAAGCCCATTGATGATAATGCAGATGTAAATTATAAACATCAAAAGAATACTAAGAACATTTTGAAAATTTGTCATACTTTTAAATTTCTAGTTTCTATACAACACAAAAAAAAAAAAAAAAAAAAAAAAAACAACAACAACAACACAAAAGTTGAAGGAGAAACCTATTTCATGCAACATATACCCAAACCAAAAAAATACAAAAAACAAAAAAAAAAGGGTGAGACAGTGTCAGATCTAAAGTTCTAAACTCCAAATATCTTACCTTCTTTTTTACTTAAAAAATAGCATTAGAAAGGACCGAGTGTTAAGTTTCTTTTGGAAGAAACGATAAACAAAGTAGACATGTTAAATATTTAGTTGATGATTTTGATATGTGATGACAAACAAATTACATATGTGCAACTGTTAAGCAGCTCATATTCATCTTAATTTCTATTAATTGGTATTAACATAGAACAAATGACCATAATCATTAAAGATATTAAGGTAGTAACAAAATAAGTAGAAAATGATCAGGGAAGAGGGGAAAAAACCTATACTCAAAGAAAAGCTTCCTGCCATCAACAAGTAGACCATCTTCCCCCAGCTTGTCCATCATAGCACACGCTGCTCCCTGTTCGACAAAAAACACTTTGTCTTGCTTTCAATGATTAAAATCGAAAACAGAAAATGAATAAGGTCAAAAGACACAAGTACCACAGAAAGGAAATCAATAAAAGCAAATCCTCTAGAGATGCCTGAATTTCGCTCTTTTATCACACGAACATGGCGAAGAGGACCCCATTCAGCCTAGCAAACAAAATAAATTGTTAACAAGAAAACAAATTATAGCTAAGCCTAAGGCAGTAAAATCAAAAACATCAAATAACACATTACAAGTATCTGGTATAGATCTTCTTCCGTTGTTTTTTGGGAAAGACCCTTCACAACAACAGTGGCTGACGGTGCCTACCGAAGATAAAGATATTAAAGATCCATAGGAAGTGATTAATAATGAAACAATTAACAAGTACACAAGAGAGCAAATCATACAACATAATAGGGTTCATGCTGATGCTTCTCTTCACGATCCCGTCGCCTCTCACCCCTTTCACTTCGAGCATCGTCAAAGCTGTCCTCTCGATAACTTCGTCCATGGCTTCGCCCTCGAGGGGACCTTGATCTAGCGTAATCATCACGTCCACGAGACCGTGAGCGTTCATGCCTTCTATATGGGCTTTGATCTCTTTCCCGGTCATGCCTTCTATACGGACTTTGATCTCTTTCTCGATCACGAGATCCACGCCTCCTCCAACTACCATCTCTTCTACTACCTCTATCGTAATCAGAATCATAACTATGCCGATTGTACTCGTAATCCCATTCACGGCTATCCTCCCTGTTCTGATGGGAAACACGAGACCTATAGTCATAATTATCATGTGCATAATCGTCTCGATCATGCCCTCCAAACCTAGAAGACTCGTCAAATCCATGATCATGATAATTGTCAAGGTTTCGATAACCATCTTGAAACTTGTCGAATTCATGACTTGCATCCATCTTAGGACCATGGAAAGCATCCATCTCATGATAGGGATGATCAATATATTGTTTCTCATGTCGCCTTGATTCCCTATCAATTGGAAATTCTTCTTCATAACTTCGCCTTCTGGACTGCGGCCAAACACCAACAGATTGAGGAGGAGGAGGAAGTGGGTAGTTATCCCTGTCTATAATGTCATGGTCGAAAGCATTTCTTGGATAGATGTCACCCCGTGAGTACCTTTCATCTAAAAATCTCCTCTCATCATATGAACCACCAATCCTGCCAAAACATGTAAAATTGACCAAAACGAAAAAGATAAAGATGTGGTATTTTGCACTCAAATTGTAGAAAACATGACAACAACAAAGCAACAATTAGAAAACGTCAATGCAAACTATTGATACACAAACATTAATCATTCTACCCAAAAGACACTAAATCAACCTTGTGATGTCTCTTTGCACAACCATGAATAATTCAAGCAAAAGGCACTAAATTACTGTTGCGATGATGAAAAGCAACAGTCAGCACTCACCGAAAGTTTGGCTCATGAACTGCACCATACCCCTCCAGAGCCTGTGGATTGAAGAGAATAAGCTATGTCAGCAACAAAAATCAATCATTATATGAGGGGGTTAGGCAAATCCAATCCATATCCTCACTGCCCACAACGGCTTTTCCTCATTTTTCTTTAAGGATGAGATGGCCCAAAAAAAATATTGGACAATCTCATGGGGTCCCTAATAATTTCTTGTATTATCAGCCCATATAGTTGTGATTTATTTTAAGGAGGAAACCACAATTACGCTGTTATTATCCCATCCTTGCTGAAGACCATAGCGACCCGGATCCATTTCTGGCAACACCCTTTCGAAAGCTGCCGACGATGGATGACCCACTCTTTCAAAGACTGAAACGAACTGAACTGAATGGAATGGATGTGAAAAACCTTTCCTTTTCTTTCTTTTTTTCCTGTAATAATATGCACAAACACACACGGTTATGGCAATGATGAACCAAGAACCAATTTTTTCCCATTGACTTTGACCATCGGCCTCCCAAGTCCCAATCAAACCTTTCCACAACTGCAAATCCTCCTAAATCACAAAAAAACTCCTTTCCAGAAATTTCCAAACCAACCCATCATCCTCCACAAGTGTTTTAACACAAAATCAAACACCATCAGCCAAACAGCCTCTCCAGAAATCACGATCCTACCATTATCAACGAAGAATTTTACCTAAAATATGTATATTATCACGGATTCGAAGTGAGGATTTTAGAATTGTTAAAAGCAATTTAAAGGCAAATACGACACTAAGTAAGAAAAGCAGAGAAGTAAATAGGGATAAAACATACCAAAGAATCGGAGCGAACAGGTTTTTGATGGAGCTCGAATTAAACAACTGGTAATCCGTTCCTCTTCCACTTCGTTTTACTCGTTAAGCTCTGTTCTTCTTCGGCTTTTGTCGTTAGAACTTGCAGCTTTCAACTTTATTAGGGTTTTTTTTCCTTTATTTTTTTTCCCCACTTATTAGCTTCCGGACTATTTTACGATTTTTTTTGTGTGTTTTTTCTTTTTTTAAAAAAATTTTTGCAGATACACCCCAGCATTTTTTTGTAATTAGTAGTGAAATAAAGTTTGAGCTTTTTATTTTTGTGATTTGCGCCTCAGAATAAAAATATCTGACATTACAGTCCCAATCAATAAACAAATAACAAATTATCCCTTCCAAAAATAAAAATAAAAATAACACATGGTTCGATCCTACATCCTAGCCCCATCATCTAGGGCTCGTGGTACATCGTTTTTTTATAAAAACATGTGTTGGTAATCTTTTTTTTAGATTGTTTTCATTTTGAAAAAAGATTGAGGTTATTGTTGAGGTTGGGTTGACGTTGGAGATGCGGTCGAGGTCAAGGTTTGTGAATAAGGCGTTGTTTGCTTAGAGGTTTGAGATCGCCACTTAGGTCGTATCAATGGTTAGGACTAGGATTAGGGGGTCTGGATTGGATTAAAGTTGGTTTCTTTTAGGATCAGACAAATATAGGCATGGGTCAAGGTCGAACCACACCTGATGCCAAGCAAGTATTGGGTAGTTCCCAAATCTATTTTTTATTTAAAAATTTTTCCTTATAGGAGTTATTTTATACCATTAGAATAGCATGATATTAAAAGTCATTTGATTAAAATATTAAAGTTAAATACAGCTCTTCAGTGTTGTCATTTGATTAAAATATTAAAGTTAACTAGCAGCTCTTCAGTGTTGTTTTCTAGGATGAGATTGGGTACTTGATACATGTTTTCAAACACGATGTTATAAGAGTGAAATGAGTTTTTCAGTTGCAATGAGACCCACTAAATTAATCTAACAATTTAGAATTTTATCTATCTTTCTGTCTCCTCTCTCTTTATAGATGCTCCTAGGGTTATTTGAGAGTTTGGGGATGAAGTTTAATGGTGGCACTCCAGCAATGATGGAGCCGAAATTTATTAATAGGAGATAATTTTTACATATATACATATATAAAGATTATACTAACATATAGAGAATTATTAATTTATAGAGGACCAAGTCTAATTTATACACACACCTACTATATTAAAATTAAAACCACTATATGTAAAAAAAAAAAAAAAAAGGCTAGAGGGGGCCATCCCCTCCCTCGGTTCACCTATCTTCGTCATTGCACTACAACCAACCTTTCGGATTCCTAGCATCAATTTTAGATCTTAGCCAAGTGATGGAGGCTCATGAGGTCAAGCGTGTAGTGGAAGGGGCTGAGCTCGATGAGATCGTGGGTTTCCGATCGATCTTGCTTCCTATGGGTCTTCTTCCCATGACAAAGTAGCCATGTGGTGATCACCATTCATGGGGGGATTCAGAGTGAAAGGAAGCCGACTTCTTCAACCTAGGAGGTAACAAACCCAGCTAGGAGGCACAAATCTTCAGAGGGAGGTAATCGTGCACATGGAGTAGTGGTTGGGAAGGCAAATCTTCTAGGGTTTTGCTCTCCATAGGGTGGCACCTTTCCTAGTGTGGCGTGTGCTGGCTAGTAGTGGTAGCGCATGGATTCCATGCCCTAGCAAGGCACTTTCCTTGGCTCTGGCTATAGAATTCGCTCATTGTTCTAGTTGCATTACACTATCTACCTATAGGAATCTCTTATGTGTGCATATGGTTCGTTTTAATTTTTTTTGTTTTAGAATAAATACGGCGCAATCTTCGTCGCCCCAGTATTTTATGGTGTTTGAGTGTTTTGGCATTTCAATTGCAACAATAAAGGTGGTCTTCCTACTCCTTGATTATGTGTTTAAGTTTAATCTGCTGAACATGTTTCTTATAGATGTTGTGTCTAATGTCCTCGGTATTGAAGGTTCCTTGTTCCAACTTATTGGAGTCTTCTATCAACTATCAGTGTTATGTTAAAAGAGCCAAGCAAGAGCTCAATACGTGGTGTGCTTTTGTGTCTCCTCAACAAGGGAACTAAGCACACAGTTTCTCACCCATTGCACATCAATAGGGTATATTGGTACAACCAATTTGTTGTTGGGGTTAAGTGCAGTGACGAAGCCATAAATCTTTGTCAACGAGCTAAGTTAAGATGAATTTTTATATTGTTTTTAAAATTGTGTCAATAAAAAACTATGATCTTGAAACTAACAATGATCTTTTAGCATATACGCTTGTCGAACTTAATCATGCATGTTAGGGTTATACTTTAAAATTAGAATTCACATCTCAAGATAAGTTGACAGTTCTCCAATATTAAAATCTGCTTTATTTGATTTAGTAATATTTATCATTTTTACTTATAGGAATCAGAGAATCTTCTAACTTTATCTTGAAAAATCTTTCCATAATTGTTTAATCGATTGATGCTTGAATATCAAAAGAAAAACCAAATATGTCAGCATAATGTGGATAGTATATTTAATTAATCAAACACTATTCTACCATAGAGGAATAATATTTTAATGCTAAGTTTTTGTTTCTTTTTCTTATTAAATAAATTCTAAAGTGTTTGAGCAATTTAATGCATTTGGTCCTGTTTATTACTTTTTTTAAGTTGTTATTTAAAAAAAAATTAAGGTGATGTGATTAGATTTTAAACTTTTTTTAGGGGTTTTGTGTAATTTGGCGTATAGAATTTGGTATATATACTCATATAAATTTAGGGGTTAAAAAAGGAAAAAACCAAAGTTGAGGGAGCTCCCTAGGTCTATACTCCTTTCATCTTTTGTTAATTGTCCTTACGTATCGAGGCCAATGTTGGTGTTTGTATCTCCTTAATTGAGAATGCAAGTATCTATTTCAAAAAAAAAATTGTCATTGCATGACTGATGGGTCAGCCTAGTAGAATTTTCCATTTACGAAATCACACATAATTAATTGAGATAATTACATGTTATGCCATACTTCTAAAAAGCTGTATTTATTTATGTCACGCTTTAAAAAGTTTATACCATACTATTATTCATATTATATTATTAAGTTAGTCACGAATAAACATGTGTGCATTTATAAAAAGTAAATATTAAAAGGTGTCGTTTATGAAAATTCTCCTAATTTATTTGCCATGCATGCCACTTAATTACATTTAGCCAAGAGATTAACGATGCTATATATTAGAAGAGCCCTATTCAAGAGGCAATAACTAATGGTCGACGTGTGTAGACAACAAAAAACCTAGGGACGTTTGGTATGCATTGAGGGTGGGAATGAAAATCTGCAAGATTCTCACATTTGGTATAAGAATTATGATTTTTGGATTCCTGAAAAACTCAACCTTATAGGATTCACTTTACTTCATTTTTTGGGTAATCTAAATCCCACCCAACAATGTGATATTCATATTTCTAAGAATCTCAACACTATGAGAATCTCACATTTTCTTCCATGATAATGATGATAAATAAATAATGTAAAATAATATAAAAACTATTAAATATTTATAATATTATCAAAACTTAATATTATTATTTAATGTCAATATTAATATAAAATAATAATATATTATAAAGAATTATATTATTATTACTTATATTTATATTCATATTCATATCCATATATTATATTATATATATAATATTTTAGCATAATTATATTATTATTAAAATAATAATTTGATAATAAATATAATAATAACATTAACAATAATAATAAAATATATATAATATATTACATATACAATATTTAAGCAATATATTATTATTAATTAATACTAGTATATAATATATACAAATATTATAATATAAAATAAAATAAAAATAATTTAGTACTATTTATTATATTATATAAAATGTAAATTTTATATTCATATAAAATAATAATAATTTAATAATAAGGATAATAATAACATTAACAATAATGATAATATAATAGTATAATATCAATATGAATAGTATAATACTAATGATGATAATTTTAATATTAAAGTTTATTAATACTATAATAATAATAATAATAATAATAATAATAATAATAA
>CAMOHE010027946.1:0-23116 GCA_946598075.1 Artocarpus hirsutus | reverse complement strand
AATGTCCAGATTCGATGTACTAGATATGTCTAGGTTCATTGAATCTGATATTATCTAGATTATCTGAATCATATTCAAATTACTGACATTATCTAGATTATCTGAATCATATTCGAATTACTGACATTATCTAGATTTTCTAAGTTATATTCGAATTACAGACATTATCTAGACTCTCTGAATCATATTCGAATTACAGTTTACCCTAGTTAAAATCTGACTCTATCTCGAAGTCAATAGAGATATATATATATCTATTTTAGGGTTTCTAGCCGAATTAAGAAGAGAAAAGGCGTTCTCTTATTCTAAAAGGCAAAAGACATTAAAACCCTAAAATTAGAAAGAGTCATTTAATGCAAAAGAGAGGGTGCTAGCACACCAATTCATTTTTTAGAAAGAGTCTGTTCGTGTGGATGCCTACAGAGGGCGTTGCTCTAACTAACAACGTCTGAATCTGATCCCGAATACTAAAAGCTCGAGTTAGGGTGTCACCAGAGTGAACCCGCTCTCTTCCTTCCAGAATCTTGCCCGTTTTGTCATCCTGGTAAGATCCCATGACTTTTCATCAATCTAATCGAATTATATGGATCCTGCGAGGGTTTTGTAGGAATTAATTTTTAATTTTTCGTTGCATATTTGAATCACAAAATCCAACAAAACCCAACACTACAAACTTTTAAGTTTTTGCAATTTGAACCGGCATGCTTGCACTTTTAATATGCTAACAAAGTCCTCATCTTTGCTAATTTTGGAGAGACAATTCCTTCATGGTCCCGGATAACACCCGTAATTCACACTTGGACTCATGTCGAGGAAAAACTTCACACTTGGACTCATCTCGAGGAAGAACTGCACACATTAAAATTAAATAACCGAGACGTACCTTTAAGGACATATCACTGGAATGAAGAGAAAATGATTCAAAAGAGAGTCCCAAAAAAGTCAAACAACAAAACTGGATTAATATTCGAAAAAGGAAAAACAAATGAAATCATTAACTTTATTTTGATAGTTGTTGCATTTGTAACTTTATATTCTTTTGTTCTTTGAGCACTCATATTATCTTCTTTTGTTTTTTGAGCACTCATACTATCTATCTAAATCCATATGCACACAAACATATTTCTTTTGGCTTGTTCTTGGACATTTTATCAAACAAATTTCTATATGGCACATGCAACTTTTGAAGATTAACGGGTAATTCACTTGGTTTATACTATCTGGTTGCTAGAAATTATTATTTGCTCAATCAAATCACAAAAATAAAATAAATAACTACAATCTTGTGATCTAAAATAGAAGAGATGGGGAACCATGAAACTTTTAATAAAAAAAATGGCAGAATCAATTTTACATTTTTCTTTTCAATTCCAAAAGTGTCCCAACTCACAATAGATATCCAAAAAGGCAAAGAAGGAAGAAACAGGGGAATCAATCAAACAAACACAATCAAGCTTAAAAATAAAGAAACTATTCAAAACCAAACTTCAAAGAACAAAGGAAACGAAAAAAAAAAAGAAAAGAAAAAAAAAACCAAACCATCATATCTTAGAAAGAGAAAGAGATGGTTCAAATTAGGGCTTACAAATTCCAACCAGCATAGATGATGGCAGCAGCAACGAAGAGGATGGGAAGGTGCTGAGGATGATGGAAGAAAGAACGGTTTGGAACACATTTTGATTCCACCGCCTCCCCAAAAATGGCTGATTTGTCTGAAAACCACCGGTGCCTAAACTAGAGGGTAGGAACGTATGGTCGACGAGAGACTGCCTCCAAGAAGTCGGTAAGGGAAAGAGAATATACAAAGTATTGAACATAACATGGTTTTCAAAAAAGTTAGAGTCTGTACCGTAAAGTTACAATGAAAAATAAAACTTTATTACAGCATAAAATTCTCATATACTATAATTTTCAATTTTTAACTGATTTTTAAACACATTTTAATTTTTTTTAATCCTAATTGTATGGGTTAAAGCCAATTCCAAGTCAAAAACTATCCCCTTGCCCTTTGGACAATCTTGATTGTAAAAACACATCTGAACAGTTGAAAAGATTTGAAGAGAATTTCAATTCTAACAGATAAAAGTGGCTCTCTCTATATATATATAAGTATAGCATAGAGTATAGATAAAGTAGGGTCATATGAGGAAGTGATAGGTAGCAAGTGGGCCTAAGAACCGTAGACATTGGATCTACAATCAAACACAAAAATGTTAAATCAGTTTAATGTGTTTCTTTTAATGAATTTGGGTCCTCAAATCACCATTATTAAGATCTGTTTATCTTTAAAGGAAACTTGTTAGAAAAATCTTAGAAAATAATTGAGAATAAACTAAACAGTACTGAAAAATAAACGATACCACACATGAATTTATAGTGGTTCACTCTATGATAAGAATCGTGTCCACTTTTCTTCACTATGTTTGAGTTTAGAATGTATAGATTACAAAGATGATAATGAAAAATGAGGAGAAATTTTGGCAAAGTTTTTGTATCTTTTTTTTGTTTTTCTTTTTTCTTTTTTCTATGTTTGCAAATAGAAATGGCATTCCTTTATATAGAAGGTGAAGAGAAGTTGTGACTTCTAACTGGCAGAGTGGGGATGATAGTACTTGAAGCAACTATAATAGTAGGATAGTCCATGATAGGCCGCAAGAATCGGGCTCTCCCCATGTCTAAGTTCATGGCTAGACATACTGATAACTGTCAAATTATGTGAATCGATCCCGTTGAATGGACACTAGGATTAAACTTGTTACGACAGAAAAAGTTATCTAAACGAAGGATACGATTAGTTTGTAATCAATCGAATTCATCGAAGCCTTAATTTGATAATACGTTGGATAAACGATGCTCTTCTCGTTAAATAGCAATCAATCAATTTTGTTGGGCTCGACTCACTTCAATCGTAACTCTAAATCCTCATTTTGGGCCTTTATAGATGGTTTGGGCCTTAACCAAATCATACCCCAATTGTTAGCTCCCCACTTCTTAGTCGATTTAGTCTACTATGGAAGTGAATGAATCTCAGGCTTTAATTTGATGACACTAGAATCATCACCTTCTCTTGGGAAACTATGATACTCGACTACCCATAACATGTGTCACAATGTAATTGGAAGGCCCTAAAATATCTCTGTAATGCTAACATCTATGCCTAACTCGAAAAGACACTGTCTTGGTTTGAGCAAGAATTTGAAAAGAAGCAAATTTTTATTCATTGGATAAACTTTCCATAAACCAATCTTAGCCATTGATCAAACTACTTCAGATAATATAAATCCATTTTCTCTTTTTCCATCTCCATTTCAGACAGTTATCTTCAAACTCAAGGTTATTTTCCTTCATTTTCTCAGGCTTTCCAATGACTTCCAGGCAAGATTTCTCTCTTGTCTATTAATTTTCTTGCCATTTTCTTTCCATAGGTTTGTTTCTCTTATAATTTTGAAGATTTTAGTACCATTTTCTACTCATTTTTGGGGAAAATTCATGATTTCCTTACCTGTTTGGCTCTTGCGGGTTTAGAACCCTTAAAAACTCATCGAAACTCTTGAGATCTTAAAAATTTTAGCCTTTAGATCTTCGAAACCCTAAAATTCCTTTAGAAATAAGTTTTTTTTATAAAGATGTCAAAGGCCATAGATATTAGTGCAAGTTCGATGGAGGCGACGACCCATAGTCTAGTGAAGACGATAGAGAAATCGATGAATGGATTAAAAAACAATTGAAAATCGAATGGACTTAAAGAATCGACAGTGCTGGGACTAGCAAAGAAGTAGAAAAGGGCCTTGCGGAAAAAAAAAAGATAGAACTGTAGGCCCTTCGAATTGAAATGCGTGAAAAGAGAAAATACCCTTCAGCTACAAAAGGGGTGTCATATTTTCTAAAAAACCCAAAATCGGTCCTTAAAGAAGAAGACCTATTGACTATCAGAGTCAAGTATGGAATTCCCTCTTTTGTTAATATTTGTCCACCCTACCTTAGTGAATGAGCAGACACATAGAACAAGGATTAGTAATGTGTGTACACCAAGTGGTTTAAACTAAGACTTCGACTATGAATTCATGAGTTTATGCTTGTAGTTGCATCCCATTACTAGATCATACTAACACAACTTATGCCAAATGGGATACTAATAGCTTTAATAGTACTTATCGATTGTGTCTAGTGTTGCTACTTGAAGCCCAACAGCAAAAAAGAGGGCGTTTCTATTTTGTATTTCGGCAATTGAAGCAACTTATCATTGATTTTGTAAACGCTAATAGACATTGGCAAGAAAGATATTTCTTCATGTCTATTAATCACGATTGAGTAGAACTGTCTACTTGATTTCTATTCCCTTTTCAAGTTTAGTGATATTGGTGAGCATTGATACTTGTCTTTTTATTTGAAGTAGTAATTCTAACTAATCCTTAGCATTCTTTGCTTCTTGACTAATTACAAGTTGAACCACCTAGCCCCTATTGGCGAAAGGTTTTCCAAGAGACTCGAAGCCCTAATCACTCTATCGGGATGGACATAGGCTGAAATCTTACACCTCGATTAGCTTGGAAAGTCCTTTATTTGAAAAAATTTCAAAGAAATCCCAACAGGTTTTCTTATTTGCTTTCCAAAACGAGTCGATTGGGTCTTTGTTTGCCACAGTGCACTTTAACAGTTGTATGGTCTATCGAAATTCATTACTCCTCTCTCTGATGAAGACACTTTTCTTGCAAAAGCTGCTTTGTCATCCATGAAGTTCTCATTACCTTCATTCGATGATGCCATGAAAAGGAAGACTGATGCAAAGGCTATGACAAAAAAGAAAAAGAGGGGTGATGCCAGTGAATATGGTATAAAAGAAAATTTGATTCCCCCAATTGATACTTCAAATATCCCTCATCCACCACCATTCGACATTTAGCCCCTAGTGTCGAAGAAAAGAAAGGTTGTGGAGCCATCTATTGTGATTGAAGATGCCGAACTAAGGATTGCTGATAAAACTCTTGGCTGAATAACGAATCGACTTTGGCCTTAGGACAGGTAAGGTAGGAAGTCTTGTTTCAAAACTTTTCAACTTGTCATATTGAATCATAGTAAGCCTTTCCATTATGCAGGCCTTTCAGCTTCATAACATCTTATCATATTGAATCATACTAAGCCTTTCCATTATGCAGGCCTTTCAGCTTCATAACATATTTGCAAACAAAATTGCATATAAGTTTGAACGAGTAATTATGGCTATCAAGGAACTTGAAGAGAAGCTTGGGAAGGCTGAGTTCGAGAGGGACGACATGAGGAGGAAGAGAGACGATGCCATCAATGCATTGATGAGATCGAACAAGAAGGTCCTTAATTTGAGTAGCAGTCTTCGTTTAGAGGAGGAAAAGATTGACAACTTAACTAAGGGAATGGAGATGAAGACGTAAGAAATTGAAGAAATCAAGGAGCAACTACTCGATATTCATAGCGATTCCCCCATCAAAACTAGGCTTGAAACATTGAAAGAGTTCAAATCGAGTCAACTTAGCATCTTTGACATTGACAAGGAAATCGTAAAGCTTGAGGAACTCATGTCTCTTGATGAATCTGATGTCAAGGAAGTTGATC
The DNA here is from genome assembly GCA_946598075.1 of Artocarpus hirsutus. Taxonomy (NCBI): domain Eukaryota; kingdom Viridiplantae; phylum Streptophyta; class Magnoliopsida; order Rosales; family Moraceae; genus Artocarpus; species Artocarpus hirsutus. The sequence continues at coordinate 17,527 of CAMOHE010027946.1, read as the reverse complement.
TGAATGTAGTAGTTCACAAGGAGGCTAGGGCCGAGGCTTCCTTAGATCCTAGTTCTTCCAAGATCAAGGCATCCATGGAAGACGAGCAAGCTATTGTAGCCCAGTCTGTTCAAGCAACAGAGAGGGAAAATACCCAAATAGCAGAGGGGGAAATCACCCTGACCATCTCATATATTGAACCAGTGGATGATTTATTTTTTGTATTGAATGATTTTTATTTGTATTGGACAATTTCTATTTTGCTTCATCTATCAAATTGTTTGCTTCGTAGAACTGATCATCGTTCGCTTTGTTCCACTATCTTGCTAATATTGTTCCCCGCTTTGAAGTTTAATTCATTAAGAATAATTGAAATTTGAACAATTAAAGTTTAATTCATTAAGAATAATTGAACTTCAAATAATTGATGTTTAATTCTTTAAGAATAATTGAACTTCAAATGAAATTGGTGTAGACAGCTTAGTGAGTCAAAGTTTTTGGCATGTGAGCCAAGTCATGGTCTAGTTGGACTTGGCCAATGTTATTGGCAATGTTGATTTGGATATGGGATTAGAAAATCGAATATTGATGTGAAGTTTTCGAATCGAACTTTAAATAAATTGATTTAGCTCTTCGATACAATGAGCCATGAGGATGGCGAGTTATGAATAGCAATTGTGGACCAAACACTTGATGAGTTGATCATGTTTAGTGTTGTTAGGATGCCATGATGATGGCAATTTAGGATCGAACTCAGGGTGAATTGATCAAGTCTAGCATTGGACTTGATACAAAACCATGATGCCAAGCCATGGTGGCAATTTAGGATTAAACTTGGGGTGAGCTAATCGAGTCTAGTGTTGGACTTAATAGGGAGCCATAATGATGGCGAGCCATGAAGATGGCAATATAGGATTGAACTCAGGACAAATTGATCGAGTCGAGTGTTGGACTTAATTGGGAGCCATAATGATGGCGAGCCATGAAGATGGTAATATAGAATCAAACTTGGGACAAGTTGATCAAGTCCAGTATGACTTACTTGGGAGCCACGATGATGGTTGGCCATAAAGATGGCAATATAGATCAAACTAGGGACAAGTTGATCGAGTCTAGTGCAACTTAATTGGGAGCCATGATGATGGCGGGCCATGGAGATGGCAATATAGGATCAAACTTGGGATGAGTTGATCGAGTACAGTGTTGAACTTAATTAGGAGCCATAATGATGGCGAGCCATGAAAATGGCAATTTAGGATCAAACTTGGGATGACTTGATCAAGTTCAACGTTGGACATAATTGGGAGCCACGATGATGGCGGGCCATGAAGATGGCAATGTAGGATCAAACTTAGAGTGAGTTGATGGCATGCCTTAAGAAAAATGGTGGTTGTAATAATAACACAGCTACACTTGTTTATAATACACGAGCTGCCTACATACCTATGTGTAAGGATCAAGCTGACTATAGTTTAATTTACAAGCCTAGTTCGTTACAACCACTGCTAAAATGATGTCAAAGAGTAATCTTGTGCAAATCAACTCAAGTGACATAGTGAGAAACCTAAAAAAAAAAAAGGAAATTGTTCAGTTCTGTTACATAAAATGCTTGTGTAGGTGGTGAGCATTCCAACTTTTGTTGATGGTTAATCCATCAAGTTTCTCCAATTTGTAAACCCTGTCTCAAACAACGAGTTGGATTTGATAAGGGCATTCTCAATTAGCTGCCAATTTCCCCACATTGGCCTCCACAAGTCCCTCTACCTAGAATTCCCTAATTTTAACTTTCTTGTTGTAGTACCTGGCGGTTGCTTGCTAATAACGATCAAGGCAGTAAAGTGTGTTCTCCCTCTTTTCATCTATTAAGTTCAGCGTATCCTATATCATTTCTTCATTTGTTTCTTAATTGAGGAACGAATAGTTGACTTGGAGATCTCAAGCGATGATTTTTGCCGAGATGAATGCTTTTGTTCTATATACAAGGGAAAATGGGGATTCACCTGTCTTATGATTGGGTGTCATTTGGTAAGCCCATAGAACCATGGGGAGTTCTTTAACCCAGCTTCCCTTTTTGGCCTCTAGCTTTTTTTTTTTAGGTTCTTAACGATCGTCTTGTTCATCGCTTTTGCTTGCCCATTCCCTTGCATGTACCTACGTGTGGAACAGCTAAAAGTGATGTCCTAGTCATGGCATAACTTTTTGAAGGACGTAGATATGAACTGTGAACTATTATTGTTGGTGACAATCTCCCTTGGCATTGCAAACCAACATATGATATTTCTCCAAACAAAGCTTTCGACATCTTGCTCTTTAATATCTACAAAAGCTTCAGCTTCGACCCATTTAGAAAAATAATTTGAGGACGAGGAGATACTTAACTTGTCCAGGGGCTAGAGGGAAAGGCTAGATGATGTCCATCAAGTACTTCATGAATTGATAAGGCGAACTAATTGAAGAAAGTTCCTCAGCTGGCTAATGGATGGCTGGCATATATCTCTAGCAACTATCATTGTAACACTCCGAAATTAATTAAATGTTATTAATGTGTAGAATGGTGAATTAGTGTGCCACAATGATTATTTTAAACTTAATTTGATTACTTTGTGAAATTTCTAAACTTATAATACTTTTGATTATTTTAATAACTTTTAATTACTCTTGATTAATTTTAATTGTTATTTTAAATTTTAATAAAATGATTTGTTAAATACCAAGTAGCTTTTATTTAAAAACAGTGTGTTGTTGCACACGATTTTGTGCAACTAATTTTCTCTCTCTCCCTCTATTTATATTTCACCTCCCTCTCTCCCACTCATTTTCTCTCTCTCTTCTCTCGCTCATCTCTCTCGCTTTCTCTTCCTTTCTCTCTCGGTTTCACTCTCTCTCTTTCTCTCTCAAAATTTTTGAGACAAAATTCGATTTCAAGCTTCGGGATTGTGGATTGAAGGCTCAGGAACACGATTGACAACCACAAACTCGATTCAAGGCTTCGATTCAAGGTTAGTTTCTAAATTTCAAAACTTTTTCAATTTTTAAATTTTTCTTGCATTTTGAAATCTAAGCATTTCAAAGCTTAGAAAACCTTCAATCTAGGTTAGATGAATTTAGATTAGCTAGAATACAAACTTTGTTTCATCAAAAACGGATTTAAATCAAGATTTTTCATTTTTCTCCATTTTTCTCTATTTTTGGATTTTTCTAAAAATTTTGCTTAAAACTTGTTTTAATGCATTGAAAAGTAATCTACTATGTTTTTCTATTGATTATGATCATTACCCATGCTTGAGAATTGAGAAAACAGGTTGGAATTAAAGATTTGGGCTCGGGGAGGCCGAGACCCATGCTTGGAAAATTTTGAAATTTTTCTAGATCGGTAAGCTAAACTTCATGTTCGGCAGGCCAGATTCAAGTGTTCGGCAGGCCGGATTCATCCGACCGGTAGGTCAAACCTAGAAAAGTTTGGCCGACTGGACTTGGACCTCTGGCAGGCTGAACTGCATAGTTCAACCAGCCGAACTAGGGCGACCGGCAGGCCAAACCAGGGCGACCGACAGGCCGACCAGGCATGGTAAAAATTTTGTGATTTTTCATCCGTTTTCACTATTTTAAACCCTGATTGAAATTTTGACTTTATAAAATGATTTTATAAACCTAAGTGGCACACTAGAACATCATGAGATGATTTAGTAACATAGAAAATATCACGGCAGATACTAATAGACCTAGTTTTCATTTAAGGTTATGCGTGGATCTATGGAGCTAACGTATAGCGGACCGGGATTATGGTGTGGGACACCAGCACGAGTATTGAGGTAGGACTTCTACGCCTTCCTTGGTAGCTAGTTTTAAATGTTTTGGCCTCAAATGAAATTTTAACAAAAATGTTTTTAATGGTTGATTGAAAAAGGATTTTATTAACTGTTTTCTAAAACGATAGATCGAGATGCTTTCATAATAAACCTCATAATGAATGTGAATGATCATATTTGGTAAAAAGAGATTTTAATAATCATGAAAAGATATATGTATATATATTTTGGGGCATGACGCCATATCAGAGATCGGGTCGTATAGTGCACGACCTTGGGGGTAGGTCCCGAAACCCAGTTGGGCCACTACAGTGGTGATTTATATATGGTTTACCCAGGAAAAGAAAATGGGATTCTTTTTGGTCGACCTATTTAATTTATTTTTGGTAAGGAAAGCTTTTATTAAATTTTCATCTGTCTATTTGTTTGTTCTGGTCCTTTTCTATATATTTATTTGATTAATGAAGTTTCTTTTAAAGTTAAATATTTTCAAAATTATAGTCCTACTGAGCCTTTCACTCACGTTTTATTTGTTTTAAAATATTACCCTATAAGTGGATATCAACCTAGGATTGGAGAAGAGTCCGTTGACCAGACATGCGATTAATAGAAGATTTGGGTAGGTTGTTTTACAAAAATTCAAGGCATGTAAGATATTAACTTTTTCTTTTATTCTGGACTGTGGTTGTATTACAATATTGTCAGTACTATGTGTGTGCACAAGATGTGGTTCAATGGGACCCATTCTCGCCTCATCCTATGTTTTTATTATTTTTATTGTTTCCTTATCGCTTATTTTATTTTATTATTTTATTTGTTTGAATATTATAACTGCTCGTTTTAAATAAACGATTTTTTTAAAAAAATTATCACATTTTTATTAATAAAATTTAATTCTCAAACCCAGTTTTAAACTAAATTTCCACTTAATTAACTTAATCAATCCACCACGTCACCTCCCGTACCCCGGGGTGTGACAATCATATTTCTTGGCGAAGTTCTTAGAGTCGCCCTGCATAGTTGGCTAGTAGTAACCCTACCTTTTGATCTTATTGCTTAAGGATCTTCCCCTCGAGTGATTGCCATACGAGCCTTCATGTATGTCTTGGATGACTTTCTTGACTTCATTTTCCCTAAGGCAATGGAGATAAGGGCCTGCCAAAGATCACCTATAGAGCTTCCAATTTATCAAACAGTATCTTATAGCTTGGACTTTGATTTTTCTCATGATCTACTTATCATCAGGTAGCCATCCTTCGTGTATGTACATGTTGATGGGAGTTCTCCAATCATCCCTTAGGTCCATGTAATTTGCTTCTCATGCTAATTTGATGCTCAGAGGATTGATGCGTTCTAGGGGAATGAGTCTCTTTTCCTTTACTTTAATTAGCAAACCAAGGTTAGCAAGCGCATTGGCTCTAGAATTCACTTTGAGAGGCACATGCTCTACTCCAAACTGATTGAATTGGGCCTTGAGATTGTTTACAAGTTTCAAATATGAGACCATCTTCTCATCTCATGCCTCGTATTCCATGGTAATCGAATTTGCAGCCAAAGTTGAATAACTTTCCATGACAAGCTTGGTAGCCCCCAGTATTGCAGCAAGTTTTAAGCCTACAATCATGGCCTCATATTCTGCTTCATTATTTATTACCTTGAAACCCAATCTAAAGCTTTGTTCGATTTCCTCGTCGATTGGTGATCGAAGAAATATCCCTACTCCTAATCCTCTTTCATTACTGGTTCTATCTACTTGCATTGTCCACGCCTTGGCCTCGTCATCTTGGGTTTCATATGTCAGCTTTGTAACAAAATCTACCAACACTTGCGCTTTACAGGCTATTCATTACTTATATTCAATATTGAATTTTGTGAGCTTGATAGCCCACTTTGTCGAGCTCTTAGAGATCTCTGGCTTATGCAAGATTGCATGCATCAGATAGGATGATAGCATAACGATCGTGTGGCCTTGGAAATATGGTCCTAGTTTTTGAGCATATACAATGAAAGCTAGAGCAAGTTTTTTGACGACAGAGTACCTCGTCTCTATGTCCAGCATCATATGGCTCATGGAGAAAATTGGCTTCTAACTTGAATCTTCTTCTCTAACTAATGCTAAGTTAACTGCTGTCTCTAAATCTGCCAGGTAAAGATAGAGTGGATCTCTGTCCTTAGGTTTTGATTAGATCGACAACGTGGAGAGTTATTTCTTTAGCTCTTAAAACACCTGCTCACATCGATCGCTCCATTTGAATCTCATGTTCTTCTTCAGTAATTGAAAAAAAGGGAGGTATTTGTCTAAAGACCGGGCTATAAACTGACTCAATGCGGTGACTTGTCCAGTGAGCTTTTGGATCTTACGCTTGGTTTTTGGGGATGGCATTAGTTAGAATGGTCTAATCTGATCTGGGTTTCCCTTGATTCTACATTTCGTAACGAGGTAGCCTAAAATCATTCCACTCGTGACTTCAAAGGTACACTTTTTTAGGTTCAGCCTCATTTTATACTTTCAAAATAACTCAAAGTATTCTTGTAGGTATTGTACATGAAGGTTAGCCTGCAACAATTTCACCAACATATCGTCAATGTAAATTTCCATGTTCTTTTGGATTTGTTCTTCAAACATCATGTTGATCAGCCTTTGGTACGTGGCTCCTACGTCCTTTAACCTAAAAGACATAACTTTGAAACAAAAGATCCCCTATTTCGTGATGAAGGTAGTCTTCTCTTGGTCTTTTAGATGCAGGAGGATTTGATTGTAACCAGAGAAAGTGTTAAGAAAGCTTAAGGCTTCATGGGAAGCTATTGCATCGACAAGACGATGGATATGTGGTGGTGGATAACTGAATTTAGGGTAGGTTGTTTAAATTAGTGAAATTTACGCACATACACCACTTCCTATTTTTCTCTTTCATGATTGCCACATTCATCGGCCAATCTAGATATTGGATAGGATAGATAAACCCAACTTTCAATAGTTTTCTCACCTCATCTTTCACAATACTGTTCCATTTGACACCAAGCCTTCTCCTTTTAATTGTACTGGCTGATGGTTAAGATCGATGTTGAGTTAGTGTAAAATTATATTTGGGTCGATTCTAGACATATTTGTGTGAGACCATGCAAAACAATCATTGTTAGCTTTTAAAAAATTTGACTATGGCATATTTCATGTCTGGGTCGAGTTGCGAGCCAATGTTCATTGTTCTCTGCTTGTTTTATGGATCGATTTGAACTTCGTTAAGTTGCTCCAACATTGGTTTGCCACAGTCTTGATTACTTAACCTACTCGATAGTTTTACCTGTAGTTGCTATAAAGCCAACCTCTTTTGCTTCATAGCAGTGGTATAGTAGCTCGTCACTGCTTCCTAGATTCCAAGGATCTCTCTAACTCCTCGCTTCATTAAAAATCTAATTTGCTAGTGGAAAGTCAATGGTACGGTCTTCATCATATGTATCCATGGTCACCTAAGGATGATATTATATTCTGAGGGGCAATCCATGATGAGGAAACTCATCATCCTATTCTCTCCAGCTATATAGACAGGCAGCTTAATCTTTTCCAACATCGTCGTCGCTTCTCCATTGAATCCTACTAGGATGGTAGTAGATTTTTCAATCTTTTTTTTGTCAATGTCCATCTCTTTCAACGTTGAGAGGAACAAAATGTTGGTTGAAGTTTTGTAATCAAGAAGTATCCTCCCAATTTTGTAATTAGCGACATTAAGTTTGATTACTAAAGCATCGTCATGTGGCCTGTCGAGCCCTAATGCTTCGTCGCTTCGAAACGAAATTGTATGCCCATCGTATTCATCAATTATTGAGCTGGTACTCGCTTGACTTGCTCTCCTCTGATGAGCCTTTTTTTTGTTAGTAGAGTTACCATTAAACATGGAGCCTCTGTAAATGGCTTTGATCACTTTCCTTACTGCTAGTGGTGGTAGTGGTGTCTTGTCCTGAATCTAGCGGCTTTTCTGTCCCTTTCACTCTTGATCCAGCCCATAATTCTTCCCCACTTGGACAAGTACTCCCTCAGATGCCCTTTCTTTAGTAGTTCCATAATCTTTGATCGTAGAGCCTTGCAGTCAACTGTTAAGTGTTTCGTGCCTTGATGGAACTCATAGTATTTTATATGGTCATAGGATTGACTCGAAGCTATCTTGTTTGGCCACCTAACATAATTCTTTCCTTCCAACCGTACTATCAACTCTCTCGGTGATATGCTTAGAGTGTATTTTGGTGGCGATAATGGTCTGCTTCTGGCTTGTGGTTTTCGTTCTTCTTGCATCCTCCACTCTCTCTTTGGTGGTGTCCTTGTTCATCCTCTTCAATATGTTTGAGCATTCTACTGCCTTTTACCCACCTGTTCTATTCTTTGTTCCTTACGTGCTCTCGTTTGCATCTTTCGTTCTCTTCTTTGAGATCGATCCATCCCTTCGCCTTGTTCAAAGCCTCTTGGATGGTTTAAGGATACTCAGAGTAGATGCTACTTTTAAAGGAAAACTTATGAAGAAGTCCTTTTTGCAGAGCTTCTCGAGCTGTTCTGTCTTCTAAAACTAAAATCTTAGAGATAGCTTTGATAAATCTATTAATGTAGAATACAACAACTCACCTAGACCTTGTATAACGAACCATAAATCTTTTGTCATCTTGCCAGTCTTTATGTGTACAGAGTAGGTTTTAACAAAAGAATCGACCAAGTCCTCGAAGCTATTGATCGACCTGGCAGATAGGTTACTGAACCATCGAAGGGCTGGCCCTTTGAGACTTTGTACAAATAGCTTGCATATCATCTCGTCTAAAATTGAGTTTGGGATGTTTGTCGCGCTGATGATGTTCTTATATTGTAGAAGGTGATCCCTTAGATCTGATGTTCCATCGAAGCAAGAGAACATGAGGTTACTGTACTTTGGAGGGACAACTGAAGTAATTTTCTTCATGAATAGGGTTTGTTAGATATTCTTTAAGATATTGTCTAGTGCTGGGGTTTTGCTCATTGCTTTCGAGACTTTCTAATCAAACTTCTTTTCAACGGGCTTAGCATTTTGCTCGAGTATTTCTCGCATCATCTATTGGATAGACTCAAAAGTTAACAGGGTCGGTGCTTGAGTGGCCTCCAGTTGGACAGTTCGTTTGACTGCCTCTACACATTGTTTATTCGCTTTGAGGTTATGCTGATTCGTCTTATGGCAAGTGCTCGTCGTTGTCGTCGTGTTGCTATAGTGGATGGTGTTGGTGTTGTATTTGTCATAGTTGGTATTGCTATTACCGTAGTTGCTAGTGTCAGAGTTAGGGTGGTGTACAGTGGTTACATACTCCTAATGGGGCTGAAGGAAGATTGTTGTCTGACTGGCTGTAGTGTTTGAAACTACCACTGTGCTATCGTCATGATTAGGAATGCTGAATACCAGTAATATAGGTAATAATACGAGTACGATGCCACTTGTGAGTTCTGGTAACTGATCTGACTCCTTAGAGTTGAGTTCTCTTTGTTGAGTAACTCCAATCTCCTGTCGCGTTCCTAGAAATGCATAGCCTGCTCCTGAAGCATTTTCTTCAAAGTCTCCATCTCAGCCGTAAAGACTTCCATCTGCTGGTTTGCTTAGGGAACGACTTCAGCTTCTTCGTTTGGAATTTTAGATGCATGCTAGTTGTCTAAGTTGTTTGCAATGTCTGGTGATTGAGCCAGAAGATCCTTGTGTTGGCAATTTAAAGGCCCCACGCTGGGTGCTAAACTGTAGACATTGGATCTACAATCAAATACAAGTATTGTAAATCAATTTAATGTGTTCCTTTTAATGAATTTGAGCCCTCAAATAACTGTTATTAGGATTTGTTTATCTTCAAAGGAAACTTGTTAGAAAAATCTTAGAAAATAATTGACAACAAACTAAACAATACTAAAAAATGAACGATACCACACATAGATTTATAGTGGTTCACTCTATGATAAGAACTATATCCACCTTTCTTCACTATGTATGAATTTAGTATTAGACATGTAGACTCTAAGGAGTAAAAATATAATACATTTTTGGAGACTTTTTATCAATAAAGAGTTTATTTATTCATATAAAAATTGTTATCCTCTTTACGTTCTTATTTGTTGAACGTATGATAAGCAAACAAAAGTCTAAGACTGGAATCAGGCATATGATGGACAAATTATACAGAAAATGTGATTCTAAAAGTGACGGTCTAAATCATAAGATTCACAATCGAGGGAATAAAGTTGGGCACTTTATTCATGCAAAGATTCTTATGTTGTCTATACCCTTAACAAGAGATGGTTTGTCTTGACCATCGGAGGTGGACTCCACGAATAGAAACATTGGTACATTTTCATAGGTGATGATGTATTGGATCGGGACAAAAAGTGTAATTGATTTAGATTAATAATTTTGTCTCGGCAAATCAATTCACTTTAGACAATCATATGTGTTGTTTCTTAATCTTGAGATGAATAATGGGCCTGTCGTCTTGACTTATGTCTTTTGATGTACCAAAGGGTGACATCCATAATTTATGTTGGTATGCATGCCGGCACGTTAGAGACACGACTCTTGATATCGTAGACTTGTTATTCATAGATACGGAATCTATAGCTTCTCTTTAGGAGTCAACGGTATCCTTTTATATATGTTATCTTGTAATTGGAAGATTAAAGCCCTCAACCATTTAGATACGTAGGTGTAACTGAATAGTATATTGTCTTTAAATGGTAAGTTTTCTGATGGTGAAATAATGAAACATAAGAGAAAAATAATCAAGAAGGTAAGACAAAATTTATCGTTAAGCCAATTATAGATATTCTATAAGGATATGATACATTATGATATGTCATGGATACTTAGCTATTCGGGCTTAGTAATTTTATAGTTCGAGAGTGCAACTCTAAGCTTTAAATTGAGTAATATTAGAGTTGATAATTATAAAACGTATATCTAGGATATTGGGTTTCATAGTTATCAGCAGCTTGAACTATATAGGTTCCATCAGGTCCCCTTTGCTAGCTTATAATAAATCATGAAACGATACAACGTGCTTTTTTAATAAATTGGTGACTTAAGTTAAATTATTAGATTGGCAAAAATTCGATAGGATCAAATAATTCATGTCTGTTTATCGGTTGAATTAATTTGTGAAAAATTAATTTAAGATGAACTTGTTGAATTATCCAAAATATTTATTTTCCTAGAGATTATCTAGACATGGTTGTTTTCATCAAATAACTTCTCTATTGGGTTATTTAAATTAAAACTGAGGCTTTATTTAAAGAATCTCAAGTGGAAAATAAAAGATTCGTAGGGATCATTTATCATAAGTTTGGCCGGTCGATTTTCAAGTTCGGCTTACTGATGGAGTAAGTTCGATAGGTCAATCTGCCTGTTTGGCTTGCTGACCTAATGATAATCTAATCACGTGTTTTTACACAATTTTTATTAGATATTGATCCATATTCAAATTTTTGAGGGCTTATCCAATAAGGACTAACAACTAGGTTCAACATATATAAATAGGGAGCTAGGCTCATAAGTTATTAAGATCAATTAAGAGATCAAGAGTGATCACTATATATTGTGAGTCTCTGAAACTCCCCTGAGAGCTACTGTCACAAATCATGAAACTTAGCTGCTAGTTTTCTCATCTGGTTGGAAAGAGAGTCACCAGGGAAAAGCTATACGACATGCACCCACACGCACTCTGATCATAAATAGTGAAAGCAAAGAAGACCAATTGGTTGAGGCTCTTCTAGAACATTCTTTTCTTCATCAGTTATAGGAGCTCTTCAACAAAAAAGGTTAGTAAGATCTGGTTAATTTATACATATAGTGTGTTAAACTTGTGTTTTGGAAAATACTCAGATATAAAAAAATTTTTAATTTTCGCTGCATACTATTTTTCCAACAACTATTATTAGAGCCATGCTTTTTACATAAATTTACGAGTTTGTGATCATGCTATATGTATAAATTATGTAATCTTGATCTCTCCTATGCTTGAATTTAATTTTTTAGAGAGTTGGTACTCTAAGTTTTCTATATATTTATGTTGTCATGGAATTATATGGTGAATGTTTATTAATTAATTATGGTTGGTTAAATTATTATTAATTAATTAATTGATGTCGATTTTGGTTCCTTAGAGGTTAGAATGTGTATCTAGGTTTTTCATGTAATGAGATGGCGGTCTATCATCACCGTCTAGGAATTATTATTTAATTTTAAATTTGTAAGAATTTTGTAATTAAATAATCATTTGGAGAATACGGATATAGAAGATGGATGATATTGTTCCATAGGTATTTCCTGAGTCTCTAATTTTATGTTTTTGAATTGTCGAAAGTAAAATTAAAAGACTGCATAAAAAGTGTATTTTCTAGAAAATGTGATTTTTGCTCAGTCATTAGACTGAACCCTCAAGATTGGTAGGCCGATGGTCATAGACCAGTAAGCAAGACATCGGGTTCGGCAGGCCGTCCATGGGGTAGAATTTTGATAGCTCTAGTGGCAAGCCAAACTTTTAAGTTCGACAGGCCAATCTGTCATGACCAACAGACCGAACTATGAGGTTTGGTAGGCCAAAGGGTCATAACCGGTAGGCCAATTACACAAATCGATATGTCGGTAGAAAGCTATGAATTTTCAAGAAAAGGTGCGCTTTTCAATGCAATTTTGATTTTATTTTTGGGACAATTTTGAGAACATTAAATTTAGATATGACCAAAAATATGGAGTATTCAATCCATACGGGATTGAAGACTTGAGATGGATAATACATGAAGAAGGACACAATTTGAAGATTCAAGGATGAAGAATCGATAATATGTTTTGATTTATCTCTTGTAATCTTTGTTTTCTTATCTCTATGGTGGAACCATAATTTTATGGCTATTTATTATTATTTTACTTGTAGTTCTGCATGATTGCTTTACTTGTCTGCATTATAATAAGCCATGTGTATTGATAACATGTCACAAAGAATAGGGAACGCCACTCATTAAAAATTGTTCATGCATGTTCTTAAAATAAAACCTTGATTTCAAAAGATTAAGTAGGAGAAAGTTTTCAAAAAGAGGACCTACAGCCTTCATCATTGGTCCATAGGTAATACATGATGGTTTCGACCCTTAAAAAGGGACTTTATCATGTGCTGGGTTGGATCTCTGAGAGGATAAGGTATTTTAGCTTGATTTATTGTTGCATACCCCTAGGTGGTGATTATAAATCATGGATAAAATATTGAAGCGATGGTTATACACTCATGTTGATTTTATTATTAACCTCCCCTAAGAGCTCTATTAATAAAAATAATGTCCAAAGAAACGATTATTAATATATACTGAATCATACGGTTCCTAGATGGCATATATTAATCAGGAGAAGATACGTGTTCCTAATTGAATTTGGCAAGTATCTTCTGAGCGACTTGTTGAATTATGAGTTAGGAATTATCGTTGTAAGGTTGTAATATTTTCAAGGTTTTGACACATAAACACATTATACATCTTTCATGATTGTGTTATCTTACTAAATTATTATGGTATGTTTGCTTATGTTTAGTAAATGATTCTTTATTGTAGATTAAAAATGTCTAAAATGCTTTATCTTTGATACTTGACAAAAACCAATTAACTGGAGAGAATTTTAATGATTGGGAAAGGAACCTAGATATTGTCCTATCCTTTGAGAAACCGAAATTTATGCTGACAACTCTGTGTCCTTCCGAGCCTACAAGAGATTCCACTAGTGAATAAATCCAAGCATATGATCGCTGGAAATATGCTAATGATCAGGCCCGCTGTTATGTTACGAGTAGCATGAATAACGTGCTACAGGCTCAACATGAAGATTATGAGACTACGAAGTAGATTTTTGATAATCTTGAGGACATGTATAGAGGCTAGGCCCTAAAAAAATGGCAAAGGGCACTTCAAAAACTCTTAAACTGTAAATAAAGACTAGGGATATCTGTAAAGAAGCATATGACATTGGTCATGGGTTACCTCACTGAGGCTCAAACCAATGAAGTTGACATTTATGTTGAAACTCAAATGACTATGGTCTTTAAGATTCTATCTAAGGAGTTTATCCCTTTTAGAGCTATATTTAATTTAAGCAATAGAAGGGCTATGCCCTTGACTGAGTTGATAAAGCAGTTACAAGAGTTCAAAAATCTGATCAGGGAAACTCCTGTTGGTGGTAAGGCCAACTTGGTTGCTGCTTCTGGTTCCAATTCCAACCCTGGGAATGAAAAGAAGCAATAGGCTAAGAATGGGAAGTCTTTTATTCTTGCAAATGGCAAGAATAAGAAGAAGAAGAAAAAGAACCTAAAGAAGCTCAAGTGCTTTTTCTGTAGGAATGTCGGGCACAAAAAAAATAATTGCAAGGATTTCCTTTCCCGAGGAGTTAGGTGTGATCTTCTAGTTATTAAAACTTGTTTGGTTGAGGAATCTAGTAACACTTAGGTCATAGATTCTAAAGCAACTAATCATGTTTGTGTTGCTCTATAGGGGTTCAAAGAAACAAGAAGTTTGCTACATGAAGACTTCACGCTTTGGATGGGCAATGGGTCCTTTGTGTTGGCTTAAGTAGTGGGAGACGTCCATCTTTATTTTGATAATTAAAGGAGTTTTGTGAGATTGTTTTTATGTTCCTAAATTGAAAAGCAATTTAATTTCTGTAGCTTGTTTATCTAAGGACTCTTTTGTAGTTTCCTTTAATCATAAAGTGGTGATTCTTAAAAACAAATCTTTTATCTATAATAGATGGATGTAAAATAATCTATATTTTATCAAACCTAAGATGGACTTACTGTTGAACACTAAGGTTAATGATAATAACTCTAAAAGACTTAAAACTTTTCACTCTAATAAGACTTATCTTTGGCATTTGTGACTGGGTCATATTAACTTGAATAGGATTCAAAGGTTGATAAAGGATGGACCTTTAAGTCACTTAAAGGTGGAATTTATACCACAATATGAATCTTGTTTGGAGGGTAAAATGACCAAAAGACCATTTGGGTCTAAGGACAATAGGGCCGAAGGGGTTCTAAAACTTATGCATAGCGAGGTTTGCAATCCTATGAACATTCGGGCACAAGAAGGCTATGAGTAATTCATCACTTTTATTGATGATTACTCAAGGTATGGGTATGTGAAGTCTATGGAGACTAATCGGGTCTTAAAACTTGTAGATCTTCCCAAAGGGGTAAAACCCATAGGGTGTAAGTGGATCTATAAGAGAAAGAGAGGAATGGATGAAAAAGTCAAAACCTATAAGGCCAGACTTGTAGCTAATGGATACACACAAAAGGAAGGAATCAATTATGAGGAAACATTTTCACTTGTAGCCATGCTTAAGTCTATCCGTATTCTCTTGTCCATAGCTACGACTCTAGATTACGAGATTTGGCAAGATGGATGTCAAGACGGCCTTTCTAAATGGCTATCTTGACGAGTCCATATATGTGGTATAGCTAGACGGGTTCAAGGCCAAGGGTCAGCAGGGTAAGGTTTGTAAACTACTAAAGTCAATTTATAAACTTAAGCAAGTTTCTAGTTCTTGGAACATAAGATTTGATCATGTGATCAAGACTTATAGGTCCACACAAAATGTAGATGAACCATGTATTTACAAACACATTAAGGATAAGAAGGTGGTTTTTTTACTACTCTATGTAGATGACATACTACTAATTGGCAATGACGTTGGGGCATTGTCAATGTTCAAATTGTGGTTGACCAAGCAGTTTGATATGAAAGACTTGGGTGAAGCTAATTATGTTCTTAGTATCTAGATTTTTCGGGGTAGAAAGAACATAATGATAGCTTTGTCCTATGCAGGCTACACGGATAAAATTCTTAGAAGGTATGCTATGCAGGATTCCAAGAAAGGTAAGCAACTATGTAGGTCTGGAATTACTCTTTGTAAGAAAAACTCACTAAAGTTTGATGAGGAAAGAGAATACATAAAGAAAGTGCCTTATGCTTCGACAATGGGTAGCCTTTTGTATGCAATGCTTTGTACACAACTTGATATTAGTTATGCAATTGGGATTGTAAGTTGATTTCAGTCGAATCTAGGACCAAACAACTGGGTTACAGTCAAGTATATTTTCAAGTACTTGAGAAGGACTTGAGGGTATATGCTTGTATATTTTGGCGAAGATTTAACATCTCTAGGATACACTGACTCAGATTTCCAATCTTGTTTGGATTCGAGAAGATCGACTATTGGTTTTGTATTTACTTTGGGCGACAGTGCAGCTATTTGGAGAAGTATCAAGCAAGATTGCATTTCAGATTCAACAATGGAGGCTGAGTATGTGGTAGCTAGTGATGCTTCAAAAGAAGCAGTATGGCTCTGCAAGTTTCTTAAGGATCTTGAGGTAGTTCTTAGTATGATAAGATGGTGCCGTTGTATTGTAATAATAGTATGGTGGTAGCTAATGCTAAGGAACCAAGATTTCATAAGAACAGTAAGCATATAGATTAGAAGTATCGTGTGATAAAGGACTTCATAGAGGGCGGGCATGTTGCTATATGTAAAATCGCATTCAAGGACAATTTAGCTAATCCCTTCACGAAGACACTAATTATAAAAGTTTTTGAGACACATGTGGAAGCTATGGGGATGCGATATTTGTCATATTTTCTCACTTAAAGCAAGTGAAAGATTGTCAGACATGTATGCCCTAAGGAGTAAAAATGTAATATGTTTTTAGAAGTATTTTTATCAATAAAGAGTTTATTTATTCATATACCAAATTGGTGTCTTCTTTGGATTCATATTTGTTAAATGTTTGATAAGTAAAAAAGGTTTGAGACTGTTGGTCTAAACCTTTAGAATCAAGCATATGATAGACAAATTATGTAACGCCCGCCTAATTTGATGTAACGGATAATGCTATGTTAAATGACGACGTTAAATGTTATGTTATATTAATGATGATGTTAAGTGATATACTCATGATGTGCTATGATATATGATAAATGGTGCTAACCATTTTATTTTAAGTGTTATGACAGGTGACGCTCGCGTGGAATTGATGTGCTCAAATGCTCATGTCATTAATGTTATGTGTTAATTATATTTTTATGGGCAATTATATGTTATGAATGAATTTTGAGTGTTAAGGCAGTTCGGCAGGCCGGACTATTAAGTTCGGGAGGCCAAAATGATGTCCTCAGAACGGCAAGCCGATGGTATATCATCGGTAGGCCGAACTACTAAGATCGGCAGGCCGAACTCCTGAGATCGGCAGGCCGATGACAGCTGACAAGTAGTCAGCAGAAATTTTTACAAAATTGTAATAAGATGGAATTTATTTATGGACATTTTATTCTGATTAAATAACATATTTATGGATTGATTTCTTTAATTTTGGTAATAAAACATTTGACTTTTCATTTATTTGAATTAATGGATAAGTTTTTCCCATTTTACAAAGGTAAATTATGGTAACCGTTACAAAATTGATGACCTCTCTTATTGCTTTCCATTATCCACGCACATGAGCCCATTTTTAGTCAGAAATTTCTAAAACCTCTCACACTCTTTTTCACGTTATTTCATTTTCACAATAACTCTCTCTCTCTCTAATTCTCTCTCTCTCTCTCTCTCGATTTTTCTCTCTCTCTCCCTCTACTTATCACGTTTTTCTTTCTTCCTCTTCCTCTCAAAATTTTCCCTGTTATTATTTGTTAAATTATTGAAATTTCTCTAGAGTTAATT
>CAMOHE010027928.1:0-10374 GCA_946598075.1 Artocarpus hirsutus | reverse complement strand
TTTTTTAATAGACATCGCGTAACGAAACATGTGCTACAATGTACCTAAAAAGGTGCCTAGCACGTGTTCTTGCCAGAACTTTTAAATGTGTGATTGTGACATAATGAGACATTCGATAAATTGATTCTGCCACTCATAAACTGGAAATATTTCCCAAAAGCTATTCTGTTATATTGTTTTACGGCTGAAAAGTTAACAATAAATTGAAATGATATTTGGCGAGGCAGATAATACTGAAGTCGTGTCCGTATTTCCCGACACAATGCTTCAACTCCACACAACACGTTCGTGGGATTTCTTGGAAGGAAAAGCCGGCAGGCTTTCAACATGGAGGGACAAGCATTTGTCCAGTGACGTCATAATCGGAATAATTGACACAGGTAATGTCCTTAAAAAAATCTTTTTGTCTATATGAATCATGACCGCACCATGCATAAATTTATAAACCATAATTTAATATATTATATACTTTTTAAATTCAATTTTATCGCCCTATCAATAATACAGTTATAATTTTATAAGATAAAATATAATTGCTTAATCCCTTAACTGTAGGGTATAGTTTCGAGACAAATACATGTTGGATTGACTCTGCCAATTGTCCACTTTAAAGTTAAACAAATATTAATCGTTATTTTAATTTCCCATGTGGATAATCTGTTAGCACGTGAAGAGTTATTTTAAATATTATTAACACTACTGGTCGATAAACTATATGTATTGTGTCATTTTAATCCCTTAACTTTTAAGTTTGATAAATTAGTTCTTTACTTCTATTTTCGATTATTTTTGTCATTGACTCTAAATTATTGAAGAATTTTTTAATTTTAGAGATCATCACGTCCCATATATATAATAATTTTTTTAAATAGTTACTTAAATGTAAAATATTCTCTTCCTATAGTTAATAACGTTTAAAAGCTAGAACATTTTACATTTAATATGAGGATTTTTTTTAAAAAAAAATTGATTATCACGTAATTAAGTTGTGATTATGTTTGAGAAATTTCAAGTCTTATATGTCAATTTTAGCGTCAAGGATCAAAACGACTAAAAATCAAAAGTTCATAAATTGATTTATCAGAATTAGATGTTTAGCAACCAAAATCACATAACGGACATAATTCAGAGATTAATAAGATTAACAACCCTAATTATAAATATCTCTCCATTGTTTTCAATTGTTTTAGAAAATAAATTTTTATTTTTGAAAATTACAATTCAATGTCTTTCTTTGCAAATCCCTCGCACGTCAAGGGTAATTGAAAAAATATATCCTTTCAAAAAAATTCAAAAAAAAATTATTAAAAAATTACATTTACTCTTAAAATTGTAGAGATACTAGACAAAACTCTTTTTTAAAGGGCTAATGTTAAGTGCCTCTGAAGAAAGTTAAAGCAATTGTACTTTTTATTATCATATAGACTTTAGACTTTTTATTGAAGAAAGTTAAATCATTTGCGTAACTTACCTTTCGACTTTCAAAACACGCCACCATGTCACCTCAATTATTGTTCCGTTAGAAAGTAATCTTCTCACGTCCAATTCCCTTTGGATTAATCAATAAATGTCACGTTTCTTCCAACTTTGAGGGACCTCCTTTTTAACCTACTCTATATGCCCTTAACCTGTATGAATATTTTTTTTTCTACAAAAGTTTTTGGTATTCACGCTCAAATTGCCTGTTGTAAAAAAAAAAAAAAAAAAAATTATAGGGCTGTGGGTATATGCAGTGAGTTGAAGTGGAGGTCCTTCAAAGTTGGGAAAAGAAAAAGACATTGATTCGTTAAAACTAAGTAGAATTTGAAAGAACGAGGTTTCTTGCTAATAGAATAAATTTTAAGATGACACGGTACATTTTGAATGTCTAAAAACAAAGTAACATAAGTGACATAAATTTATAAGGGGAAATATAAAAAAAATCTATATAAAGAATACAAAATTTAATAGAACTGAATAAAAGTGGGTTTCTTATTAACAAAATTTGAAAGAATACACTGGCAATTTAAAAGTCAATGACAAAAATAGCATAAGTCACATGATAAGTAAATATAAAAATAAGAAATTAAAATTGAAAAACATATGCAGTCACCGTACATTGTTGAGAAATTAAATGTTACATAATGTGTTTGGGAGAATTGACTAAGACCAATTGTTAAAATCAATTTTGATTGAAAAGAGTATAGCATGTGACAGCCTTAATTATAACACATTTTTTTTATACTGTAACATATAAAAGCTTTATATTATAACAATTAAAAGTTTTGGTTTTATCTCATATTACCAAACACCATATTAATTAATTTGTTAAGAACATAATTTTGATTTATAAAAAAACCTTTCAAACAGGGATATGGCCGGAGTCTCCAAGTTTCAATGATGAGGGAATTGGTCCAATCCCTTCAAGATGGAAAGGAGCTTGTATGGAGGGATTCGACTTCAAGAGATCTGACTGTAATAGGTGACAAATTCTCTTGTTTATATTTTACAAGAAGAAATAACGATAAAATAAGCAATCTTTTACTTATTTCTTTGACCACGTGATTGGAATATTTGCTCTTAACTTTTAGCAAAAACTATGAACAAGATGCGACAGCTTCTTGATCAAATTTCTGTCTAGTTTGTTGGTTTGAAACGTGGGTGACTTGGCTTTTTTTTTTTAGGAAATGTGTGGTTTGAAAAATAGGCTCAAAATGTTAAAAACAAAGCCGGGTTTATTTCCGGACCTAGCTTGCTTTTTAGTTCGAAATGTCTAATTAGATGGTGTGGAATGGGCCTTATTTTATTTTTGGCAAACGCCAACTCAGATGAAATTTTTAGTCCACAGTTGAACCACTGAACCAAACACCTTAGATGCAGCGCTAATACCCAATTTATGAAGCATATTACCAGACAATTATCACATACAATGGTAAAATCTTAATGAATAAATGCCGTTCAGTTGGTGAGTCAATGTCACTTCTAAATGGAAATTAACAAAACACGTGGGTACATTTAATGTTCTTTAAGCATTATTGTATTGCATAAATCATGAAAAAGAAAGGGATGAATGTTTACAGTACCAAGTTCTTATGGCCCATTATGCCACTGCAGAAAGTTGATAGGTGCAAGATACTACAATGTCCCACTGACATCAACTGGTAACCAAAGTCAAGAAGCAAAACGCAACGGCTCGCCAAGGGATACCGTGGGGCATGGAACACACACAACATCGATTGCAGCAGGTGCGAGAGTTGCCAATGCTAGTTACTATGGCTTGGCAAGCGGCACCGCAAGAGGCGGCTCTCCTTCCACTAGGATTGCAAGCTACAAAGCGTGCTCCCCCGAGGGCTGCTCTGGCGCCACCATCTTGAAGGCGATCGACGATGCAATTAAGGATGGAGTTGACATGATCTCCATTTCCATTGGGATGAGCTCACTATTCCAATCAGATTACTTGAATGACCCAATAGCTATCGGAGCTTTCCACGCTGAACAAAAGGGGGTCATGGTCATTGGCTCCGCAGGGAATGATGGACCCGATGCTTACACTGTTGTCAACACTGCACCATGGATATTTACTGTTGCAGCTTCAAGTATTGACAGAGATTTTCAGTCAACAGTTCTGCTTGGAAATGGGAAAGCCCTAAAAGTAAGCCTCTTCACCATGCAGTATACTTTTAGACTCTGTAAGATACTTTTGTTTACAAATATATGATACTCTTTTTAGTGCAACCACACTGTGTCGCGTAGTGGAATATATATATATATAAGAAACAACGAAATTTTATTGACAAGCAAGGGGTGCAACGGGGACAAGGAGTCCGCTACCAAAAGGAACAAAACAACAAAAACAAGACCATAATAATCACTCTAACAGAAAATCCCATTCTCTCAATAAATCTGAAAAAGAAAACATACTAGAGACTTTTACAAGAGAAATCCATAAAGCAATCAAAAAATTTATTCTATCCTAAACTTACAATAAAATCTCCCTCAACACCATTAAAGATTATATTATTCCTTTCAAGCCACAAAACCCAAGTGACCAAAAGAACAGCTGCATTCCAAAGCTTCTTGCTGGAACAACAGCTGCATTGTGTTGCGTAGGTGCAACACCAATATGAGATTCGGATGCTTTTGGACAGTAGTATCCGATAGGACTTGGCTTTTGTAGAGCCCATATCAGCTCAATACCACTAGTGGTTGATGTTCAACATTTCTTTTCTCATACAAGTATCAACAAAGCCACCAACCAATGTGACATTATTCTTAGCTGTGCACTTTTAAATTAAGACATTTGTATTTGAAATTGTGTGATACAAGAATATTGACAGGAACCTTAAAATTTGATAGAAACCTTAACGGATGAAGAGTTACTCTTTAAGCTCATTGGGATTAATGACCTACCATTTTCTCATATATCCATCTTTGCATAGGGATCCAGCATTAATTTCTCATCCCACACGCGCTCAAAGGCATATCCACTTGTGTTTGGAAAGGACGTAGCGACAAATTTTACTCCTGCATCCGAAGCAAGGTGATTGTGATTCACAATTTCATGTAGACATTATGTGAAACATCGTTTATGCTGATATGCATCGTCTTCTATCGGCGTGTTGCAGAAATTGCTATCCAGGATCGTTGGATCCTAACAAGGTTGCAGGCAAGATTGTCATTTGTGCTAACGACGACCCTAGTGTTACAAGACGAATCAAGAAACTTGTTGTAGAAGATGCTAAGGCGAAAGGGATGATTTTGATTGATGAAGATGAGAACGGAGTGCCTTTCGATTCAGGTGTTTTCTCATTTGTAGAAGTTGGAAGAGTTGCAGGGTCTCAGATTCTTCACTACCTTAATTCTACCAAGTAAGATTTATCTCTGCATTTACTAACAAATCGTGTTATGTCTATTTTTCTATCTTAATCTAATTCAGCATTAGTACCATTCTCATATTTTAAATTAATATAATAGTCAAACTACTCCCCTTAAAGTCTTCCCATTCCAATAAGCAAAAGAAAAAAAAAAAAAAAATCAGAATCACCTTTCCCATACAGATATCAAGACATATAAAAACTGAACTAGTGAAAACTGAACCTTCATTATTGTTGTTGCCTAACGTTAGGTTCGTAATAATTGCTACTAGTTTCTAAGTCACGATTGATAAATTCTATAACTAAAATCTTATACATATAGTGCATGCTCTATTTACCTTATAATTGGTGTATGCTTGGTGTACACATCCTCACGTTTCCAAGCCATTGCAACAGAAAGCCAACAGCAGCAATCCTTCCAACGGTTGAAGTTCTCAGATATAGACCTGCACCAGTTGTCGCCTATTTTTCATCAAGGGGTCCTGCACAGCTTACAGAAAACATTCTCAAGGTTATTAGTGCTTCAACTTGCACCCTATTCTCACACATATTAACAGTTAGGGTATTTGGGAACTAGTAGATATCTTCAAATACTACAATATAAAGCAAAAGTATGTTATTTTGCAATGCTCTTACATGCTACAATGTACAGTTCAAACTATTATAGTTTGAACTCTTCTCTCAAACGTCTCAAGTAAAAACTCTTTTTAAAAGGAACTTTTACCGTTCTTATCAATAGAAACTTTTGTTTTTAACCGTTACATTAATTTTCAGCAATTTAATTTGTGAATAGTAGAAGCTTTTATTTTGCATGGTGCAAATTTTTAATGAGGACACTTACAAATTGAACAATTGAAAATTAATCTTTTGGCAAAAAGAACAGTTCTTGCCGTAAGCATTCCCTTAAATAATAGAATGTGTGCCTTTTCTTTTCCTTTTTTTTGGAATAATCCAAACGGAGAGTTCTTTTTGTGGAAACAAAAAATAAAATAAAAATAAAAATGGAGCTTTCCCACTTCTTGAATTCAACGCATAAATTGAAATGTTTTGTACAAATACTGATACAGTTTCCTGTAAATCAGCCCGATATAATGGCTCCAGGAGTGGCCATTTTAGCTGCAATGATTCCAAACAGCAATGAACCAGGGACTGTTCCGACTGGGATGAAGCCATCAGAGTTTGCCATGAAATCTGGAACATCAATGGCCTGCCCACATGTGACAGGAGCAGCCGCATTCATCAAATCAGTGCGCCACAAATGGACTTCTTCCATGATCAGATCATCTCTTATGACAACAGGTACACCATTAAAATTAGCTTACTCGAACTGAAAACCCATGCTAGTGTTTTATTTATTAGTTACGTGTGGTTTCTTGCTCACTTTTATTTGGACAAAACTTTAAGATCAAAAAACAAAAATATCTTAATTTTCTCAACTGAAACTCACAATTTTAAGATTTGAGAAATACATCTAGCGAACTCATTCTACTTGTAAGTTGTTGATCAAAATATTTAGCATTTTCCTTACATTGTTGATGTGTATTACTTTGTCTCTTTTCTTGTTGGCCTGCAGCAACGGTAAACAATAACATGAGAAAGCCTTTGACAAACAACTCAAACTACATAGCAAATCCACACGAGACAGGAGTTGGAGAAATAAACCCAATCAAAGCTCTTGATCCAGGCCTAGTCTTCGAAACAACAGCGGAAAACTACCTCGAATTCCTTTGTTACTATGGCTATTCAGAGAAGAACATAAGATCCATGTCAAACGCAAAGTTCAATTGCCCAAAACTTTCAATCGAAGAACTAATCTCCAATATTAACTATCCATCCATCTCCATCAGCAAGCTCAGTCGATACGAAGCTGCGCCTAAAGTCATCAAAAGGACTCTAACCAATGTAGGACCCTCCAACTCTACGTACATTGCCAACATTAATTCTCCAAAAGGCTTGTTGGTGAAAGTTACTCCAGATAAAATCGCTTTCAACCAGGTTCTGAAGAGGGTTCCTTTCCAAATTTCATTTTATGGCAAGGAGGCTTCAAAAGGATATAACTTCGGATCTGTTACTTGGTTTGATGGCCGCCACTTTGTTCGTGTTTTATTTAGTGTTAATGTTGAATGATTTCGAATATGTTTAGAAAGCAGAGAGTTGGATTGGATAAAAACACAAAATATAGAGAGAGTTGAATTGGATAAAAACACAAAATATAGAGAAATTCAAAGTGTTTTTTGTTTTTTTCGCAGGCTTTCTGTTGGAGAACACCAACACATGACCATGGTAGGCCTTTTTAATTGTTTTCACCTAAGTTGAAGATCGGAGACTACAAGGATTTTTTCTTATTAAATTTATCAAAATATAGGCATTGTCAAAGTTGGCTAAGGTTTCTAGAACATCTAATCAAGAGTCCGTTAGATACCAAAATTGTTCGTAAAAAAGGTTTCATAAACTTGAAATTTTTTGTTCTCAAAAAGAGACGAGGAAAGAAAGAAGTGGAAGGAAAAAAATGAAGAAAATTAAATGGAAAAGAACGTAATAACTCAAACAAGTGAAATCAAAATATGTTAATTCTTTGAAGAAAATAATTTCTTTTTGAATTTTCTCTTTCTTTTACCCATTTCTCTCTAGTTATGCTCAAAATCAAAAGAATGGAGAATTATTTCGGGATAAGGATATATACTATCACTTGAGATGTGTAATTTTCTTGATGTAGGACGTGAGCGCATGATGGAGTTTGTGTCCTATTAGGACATCGTTTTTACTTTGTTCATATACTAATTATAATAGCACTATTTTTTTACTATATTTGTTTTAAGGGGCTTTTATTAGGATTGTTAGTTACACCTTACTCGGTATTTTATCCGGACAAGGACTCCTTGGAGAAGTTGGGTTTGATTAGCCCATAGATAAGGCTTTACATTACAACTTTCGCATCAAATTTTTCTTCAGAAATAAACCAGGAACGTTGAGTTTAGTTTCAGATCGCATTTAAAATTTTCATACTAAGCTACTGCAGCATCAAGGAGAACAAATTTCCGGGAAGATGTCAAATTATGGAAAGCACAGAGCACACTCCACCTTTCAAGGAAGGATGTAGGCCATCCAGCATTCACTCACTAGCCTTGCTGCCATGTTTGTGCCTCTAGGAATACGGCAGATATGAAACCCACCACAGCACCATAAAGATGGGTTCAGGCCGACTCCAACCAACGCCATAATGGCGTTGAATAAGCCCTCCAACCGATCGGCACTTATCACGCCAAATGAAGCTGAAAATGGCGATGGGAACAGTGGAATTGCATATTTAGCTTCTACTGTTCATTTCATACCAAATTTTATTATTATTTTTTTAATGTAAAAGAGTAGAGTATTAGTTAAAAGGAATATAAAAAACGAGAAGTAAAATATAATATAAAAAATGAGATGAAATAGAAAATATTAAGAATATTTTTTTAGTGTTTAAAATAGTGTAATAAGTTGAGAATGAAGTTATTATTTGATGTGACAGTTATATCAAAAATTTTGGTATTATAAGTTGAAGATGCCATCTGCAGGCAAGGTATCAATTTCTTCCTCATATGTTGATACGTCAAGAAAACCAACAAACAAGCCCACAGCGCGTAGACCTTCTACAAGGCTTTGCATACAGCATCTTATCCATAGGTTATCACCTTAGAGCGGCTCCCGGAATGCCTGATCAACAGATGCTAGATCAGGAGAACTCACAAACAAGATCACCACGCGAAGGCCTTCTGCAACACTCTATAGATAGTATTGTATCTGGGGTTTATCCATGTAGTGAAGCTTTCTGAACGCCTCGCCAGTTGGCACTAATGGTGATTCCAAAAGCCCAAGAAAGAACCAGCCAACAATGTCAGACGATGGTTCCATAATTCGGAGACAGAAAGAAGTGCGGGCTGTGGTACATCAAGAAGGGAAAGATTTCCAACGTAGGGACATCCGTTGGTGGAAACGAATACGCCAGCTAACTTCCAACCTCTGTTGAAGACGTCTGATTTTAGGATTATGTTGTATCAATTGTAATCTATTTGTGGTTAATTAGTTTTATAAGACTAATAATTAGGGCTGACAATTTCAAACACGGTACGATAACACGACACGAGATAAATGGGTTTAGACCGCATGTAACACCCCAAAGTTAATTAAATAGTATTAGAGTGTTAAATGGTGGATTAGTGTGCCATAATGAGTAATTTAAATTTGAATTGATTATTTTGTGAAAATTAAGGAAAACTTATATTATTTTACTCTTTCAGTGATTTTTAATTATTCTAAATTGTTTTTAATTGTTAATTTAATTTTCAATGAAGTAATTTGATTTTTGAAGACAGTGTATTGTTGTACACAGTTTTGCACAACTGCTTTTTCTTTTTCTCTATTTATTTTCACACTCTCTCTCTTCCTCTCATTTTCTCTCTCCTTTCTCTCGCTCACCTCTCTCTCGTCTCTCTCTTCCTCTCAGTTTACTCTCTCTCTCTCTCAATCTCTCAAAATTTTTGAAACAAATTCGTTTTCAAGCTTCGGGATTGTGGATTGAAGGCTCGGGAACGCAATTGAACAACCACAAACTCGATTCAAGCTTCGATTTAAGGTTAGATTTCAAAATTTCTAAACTTTTTCAATTTTTCAAGATTTTCTTGCATTTTGAAATTTAAGAGTTTTTAAGTCTAGAAAAGCTTGGATCTAGCTTAGAGTAACTTAGATTAACTAGGATTGAAGCTTTATTTCATCAAAAACGGATTAGAATCAAGATTTTTTATTTTTCCTCTATTTTCTCTATTTTTGAATTTTTGCAAAAATCTTGTTTAAAACTTGTTTTAAACCATTAAAAAATGTTCTACTATGATTTCCTATAGTTTATGATGATTATCCATGCCTGGAAATTGAGAAAACAGGTTAGATTTGAGAATTTGAAATTCGAAATGCCGAGACCTGTGCGTGAAAATTTTTGGAATTTTTCCAGATCGGCAGGCTGAACTTCGTGTTCGGCAGGCCGGATTCATCCGACCGGCAGGCCGAACTTAGGAATGTTCGGCCGACTGGACTTGGACTTCCGGTAGGCCGAACTGTGCAGTTCGACAGGCCGAACCAGGGAAACCGACAGGCCGACCGAGCAAGGGAAAATTTTGTGATTTTCACCCGTTTTAACTGTTTTGAACCCTGATTTAAATTTCAACTTTGTACAATGATTTTATAAACCTAAATGGCACATTAGGACACTATGAGATGATTTAGTATCATAGGATATCTCGGGTTAGATGCTAATGAGCTAAGTTACTATGCATTTAGGATTTGTGCGTGGATCCGCGAAGCTAACGTATAGCGGACCGGGATTACGGTGTGAGACACCGGTACGAGTATTGAGGTAGGGCTTCTACCCCTTTCTTTGGTAGCCGATTTTAAAATGCTTTGGCCTAAAAATGATTTCTATAAAAATGTATTCAAATGGCTTGTTGATAAAGGATTTTTATTATCTGTTTTCTGAAACAGTGGATTG
>CAMOHE010027926.1:0-15509 GCA_946598075.1 Artocarpus hirsutus | reverse complement strand
TTTTGGTAAGATTATGTTTTATTTAATTTCACATTTAATAATTTATTCGTTGATTGTTCCAGTTCATTTTCATATGTTTATTTGATTTATGCAATTTCTTTTAAAGCTGAATAATTTCAAATATAGTCCTACTGAGCCTTTCACTCACATTTTATCTGTTTTAAAATCTTAACCCTAGGTGGATATCAGCATAGGTTTGGAGAAGAGTCTGCCGACCGGACTTACGATCAGTAGAAGCATTTGGTAGGCTAATTTATCATTCAAGGCATGTAAGACTTTAACTTTTCTCTTATTCTGGACTGTGGTTGTATCATAATATTGCCAGTACTATATGTGTGTGCACGATATGTGGGCTAGTGGGACTCATACGCGTTCCACCCCATATTAAATTATTTTAATGTTATTTTTAGTTGTTTAATTATCATGATGATTCATTTGCTTCTTTAACTTTTCTATTCAAACGGTTTTTAAAATTATCACCTTTTTATTTATAAATTTCATTCTAATACCCTATTTTTAATCAAATCTTTTCTTATTTAATTTAATTAAACCATCACGTCACCTCCCGTACTCTGGGGCGTGACAGGTTATGTTTTCAAGTTTGCTAGTGGAGCTGTATCTTGGAGAAGTGCGAGGCAAAATTTGACTGCTACCTCTACTATAGAGGCTGAGTTCGTTTCTTGTTTTGAAGCTACTTTGCATGGTGTATAGTTGAAGAGTTTCATATCCAAGATTAGAATTGTGGATTTTATTTCTAGGCCATTGAGATTGTACTGTGACAATTCAGCTGCGATATTTATGGCCAAGAACAACAAGAGCGATAGTCGAAGTAAACACATCGACATTAAGTACTTGGCTATAAGAGAAAGTGTTAAAGAAAAAAAAGTGGTCATCGAACACGTTAGCACTAAATTGATGATTGCCAATCCTTTAACTAAAGGCATGCCACCAAAGATTTTTAAGAATCATGTAGTACGAATGGGACTTAGTTCCATGATGTGAATTTCATTGTACGTACATTTTGTTATTTTTATAAAACTCTTATTCAGCTATGATGTTTTCTTATATCCACTTATGCACATATTCAATTATTTTGATAAAAATCAATTAAGTTGGACCTGGAATAAACATGAGGTTTATTCATCAAGTTACGTTACCATTTATGAGTTGGTGTTAAGGGATGTAATGCGTTGTAATATGTGGAAGATAATACTCATTATAAGAGGACCTATCGCCATGATTCATGTGTTTATTCCTTAAGTTTGAGATTGGTTGATTTTAGTTATTTAGAAAATATATGTGGACTAAGTGGGAAAATGTTATTTTTAATTTATTTATTATTATTTATTTGGTTTTTTAAATGATAATAAATAAATTAAAATAAATTTAAGTGGTCCAACGTATGTATATTTTCTAAAGGGTATCAACCAAATGTTATCTCTGAATTGATATAAAGTTTCAGAAAGAAGAACTTGCTTCAGAGATACCTCTTGATGGTAACACACCCTAATGGTGGGTGTCTATAAATATCATGTAAGAGAGGGTCCCTAAGTCTGTGCAATTATTTTAAAAAATACACAATCTCTCAAAATTGCAAAAGGTTTAGAAGATTCTCTTTTCTTTTACAAAATCTTTTTCAGGAATTCTTATAGAGAAACTCTCCATTCATTTTTCAGATTATCAATGGCTGGAAGTTAGATTTTCTTTCATTTACCTTTCCGCATTTAGATGATTTTTATGCATTTTGATTTATGCATATATGAAAATTATAATTCTGTATATATAATTTCTTACAATATAAGCTATAATAAAAAAATGTTTGATCAAATAAGTCCATTCTTAGATGTAATATTCAAGACCAAACTACAATCCGAAGATCAATTACCATATTTGAAAAGATTTGCTCCTCTAGTTAATTTTCTTTTTTAATATTTGAGTGGCAATGTGTGATATTATGAACTTTGCTCACCTCATAATTAATATTGATCAAAACCTTAAGCCAGCTATCCCTATATGTATAAATCAACTTAATATACACGAAAGGGCAAGACTAACGGCATAGTAGTCAACAACCTGAAAATGTGTGTGTACATATATATATATATGTATATATGTATGTATAAAATATCGCTCTTTCAAATTAACAGTACTGTCCGTTTGATTATTGGTCTACACAGAAAATTTTTAATGTTTTGTGAGAAAAAATATCATAACGCATCACCAACCATTCAAAGCATCATTATAACATAATATATATCTGTACATATACATGAGCTAGTATGCATATTATAAAGAAGTCGTTTTGTCCCACAGCTTTTCTTTTTCAAACCCAATAATGATTAAGTAGAAGTTGAGAGCACATGCATGAAGCCATCGGCGTAGTACCATCACCCACATGCTGTCGGCCATCCACAATTTCTGTTCCAATCTGCTCCACTTCCAAAATTTCAAGTCTTATATATATATATATATACACACACACATATATATATCCCTAATAACAATGCCGTTGTTATTTCTGTAATTAGAAAATGATGTCAAGGAAGTCCAATTATTTCGATTTGTGCAAGCTACTTCTACTCCTGTGTGATCTGAATTTAACGTTACCAAGACCCCCTTTTTTTTTTTTTTGAAATCTTTATAACTGGCGTTCTTTATTAATACAAGAAATTAAGTGAGCTCGATCGAATCCAGACGAGAAGAAGAAAAACAAAGGACTGATCACAATCTTTAAATTTTCTCAGGATCCGAGACAATTTTCTGTATACAGTATGCATATTTAAGTCGGTACAATATTAATTATGTGTTTGTTCGTAAGAAATATAATATAATATAAACCTTCGGTCGAGATTTTTCATAGAAAAACACTTCGACATGCACTCAAACCGCGCTCATAGATTTGCTTGACTTTATTAATAATAATGCATCGTTTTATATTGCCACGTCAAGTTCTTTTTCAATTCAAATACGTAAAATTTGACTAAAGATAAACCGTTTTAATTTCTATGAAAAAAAAAACATTTTAATTAATGTACGTCAATTTTCATAGAAAAAACCAAAAAAAACTAAGAGACGTATAGCCGAACGCCTGACCGATCCTCACACTAAAGCTACATCCACCTATGTGCTGTCAAACATGCAATTATTGTACGTTACGTGCAAATAATGAACTCTATTATTTTACATGTACATGTGTTACAATACTTTCACTAATATTGTCATTTCCTTCCTGTATTACGGTCATACCACCCCCAAAAAAAAAAAATCCCATGATTGGTGATGATATATTGAACGGCGATACAAAACTCAAAAATACATACGAGTACTGTACCAATGCTGATATATATGTTATTCATGAAACTTAAGTTATATTCGATTCTTGAAACAAATTTTGAAAATCTATGATGTCCAAGAATATTTACTTGTGTTTTTCTCGGTCTAATGATTTCCAAAGAAAAGGTGTTACGTAGTTAGTCGTACAAAAGATTTTAAAGGAAAAAGAAGTTTTTTTTTTTTCAGGAATATATTCCCCGTTTATGTATGGTTATATCTTATATTATATTCCTGTATTTTTGGTTTTGTACAACTTTTATTTGAAAATATCTTTACAAAATTGGTGGGTAATACATGACAACGCCCCCCAACCTTTGACTTGCCAAAGTTCAAAATTGGTGTGGGAACAAAACTATAAAAAGTTATATGTATATAGATATATATATGTATATATATTTATAGTACGTACTCTTGGATCTATCTATAAAAAAATTTGTGTCTTGTTGTGTACTTTGGTGAGAATTAGTAAAAACAACAATGGTTTCCTCACTAGTCATTTGGTATGTTTTTATTGTTTGTATGCTGCTGCAGGTTGTATTATGTGTAGAGGATGGTAACCCCATGCCTCTTGATACCTGAGTTGGATTTGGGCAATATTTTGGCCCTTCTGTGTGCTCTGTGTAACCATGAATTGTAGGAGTAGATCTTCGTATAAGGTTAGGATCTTAGATAGCTCTGTCATTCAAGGCACAGAATCCTTAGTGAATTTGCTTGTACACCTGATACTAGGTCGTCAAATTTTTGACTGTAATATGGCATGTATTTACTATGTTTAATAAATTTTTGGTCCTCTAATTGGGGACCTTATTACCGATTAAAAAAAAAGCAAAAATAAAACAAGACAACTAATAGTATTGGTTAGCGCCAGCTAACAATCTGGTCCCTCACCTTTGGTTAACCTCAAATATGTCCAAATATATGTCCATTTGACTCCAATTTTTGCCTAATATGAACCACTAAATTATCTTTGGGTGTAAAGGGCAAATTTAGAATGTGAAATATGCGTTTTTATGTAGTTCATACATTAACTTTTCTACCAATACACACTACATTTCTTTTCCTACGTTAGTAGGATTCAAATCCTCTCTAATTTTGATGTCTCAAATAGTACATTATTTTAAAATTTTCAAATAATATCAATTGACTTTTATATGTTTTTTAAATAATGTGTTATTATATGATTGGTTAGGCATTATTTGACAAACTAAAAATTAGACAAAATTTGAATCCAAATTGATATATATATATATATATATATATATATATATAAAATTTTCACAGAGGTGTTAAAATGTGGGTTCAGTTTATACATACATGTCATGACAAAAGTGATTACAAGCAAGTTCTAGTTCCATTCAATTACGCTTTAGCTCTTGTTAAAAATGACATTTTGAGGTATGACAATAAGTGGTTTGAACTTGTTTGGATAATTTCCGTTGCAATTTTTCAATAATATACAACCTTAATATGCATATATGTCCTAAAAATTTAGTATTTCTAGCCGAAATGAACAGAGGAACATGAGTTAAAACGTACACTAGCTGAAAAGGTAAAGAAACCATTGGTATTGTTTGGATTTGGTGCCTGCAAATACATAAACTAACAAAAGGTAATGTTATGATCCCTCCTTAGGTGCCCTATTATAGATATTATTCTCTCAATAGATATTATTCTAGCATGTTTTTTTCTTGGAATAATTAGAGAGCCCAAGTTTATGAGATGTTTTTCTTTCATTTGGGTTAAGTAATCTCACAATTAACTAAAATAATTAAATGTGTATCAGAAAAAATTTCAGAATCAAAATAATTTTACCTTGATGATTAAAAGTTATAGTAATATGTATTTTTCTTATCATTGTGAAAGCAATGTCGGAAGGATTTAAATCATTTGTCCAATATTTAAAGTGTGATTGAATTCAAATATCCTCTTCAAGTTTAGAAAAAAGAAAAAATCTCCAAACCTATTTGAGACTACTTCCAGGGTCTGGGTTCAATATCTACAAACTCTTATATAATGTTATTAAATGCACACGCAATACATTGCTCAATTCACTATATACTGAACGAAAAAAAAAAAAAAAGGTTATCTTAAACGAATCTTTATATTAATTTAGACTGATGTTTATGACTAGGAAATTAAATAAGTTGATCCTGGACTCTAAACAAGACTCTATCTCATATTAAAAATATTTCTTATATGTGGGAAAAAGATTATTCTTGCTTTGGGTGAAAATAGTATTTGTAACGATTACATAATGAAATATACACCCGCACACCGACTTCTAGTATTTTTTTTATGCGTGATTGTCTAGGCCTTCCACTTAAATATAACAAATTATAAACACGATAGGCGGCGGGGGCATCAAATTTTCTGGAAAATGGAGGCTTTTTTTTATTTGATTTTTTTTTTAATTAAAGATGGACAAAAGATGGGTGGCATATTGCCTCTGAAATTTTAGACTGCGAGAAGGATTGTTGATCTTAATTTCATGATTTAAAAGTGGACGACGCAACAAAATGAATATTTCAACTTTAGAAAAGTCTTTGATAATATTGTTTTAGATTTTTATGTGATATGGAACGTGCAATTTCAATTTTAGAACTGCAGTTAATGATCCTATAAAAGCTGACCATGAAGCATCTCACCCTAAAATCCTATCATGTAAAAAATTTCAATAAATAAGAATGTATAGGTTAATAGGGAGATTTCAGTTCAAATTCTGAGAACAACAGCATTATATATATATATATATATATATATATAACAAAAAACAGAAAACAAAAAAAAAAAATCCTATAGATCAAATATTTCATAAGTTTTAGAAATCAGATGTGCAGATAGCCATTAAAATATGACCTTTCATTACATACGAAGGAGCAACTCAAACTTTTAAGGACAAAAAGGAGGAGTAAAAAAAAAAAAAAGATTAACTCTATATGTACTCTTTTTAAGTTGAACCATATTCTTATTCTGCAAAAATTAAATAATTAAATAATATTGGGCGACTTACCTAAATTATTGTATGATGAAAAAATCAATATTTATCTCTTGAACCAAGGAAAATAAATTTTTCACATGGAAAAAATCAATATGTCTATGTGTCTTTTGCTCCTCTTATATATACTCAATATACCATGTTAAAACTCCTTTAGGTTTAACAAAAAATCACTTTTGCCTCTCTTGTTATACTAAAACATGCTTTTATTTGTGAAAGCAATTAAATTTATAAAAATACCAACATTACCTTCCCAATCTACTTTAATACCGTTCGAAATATTGGTTAAAATAAATACAAGTGATAACGACCTTGCGGGCGGTAGAGACGAGATGATTGTAGATCTCTTGGGGAGAGAGTTACTTTGCCAATGAGAGAGGCTTTTTTTTTTTTTTTTCTTTTGAGAGTTTTTTAAGTTTTAATATTTATATTTT
This sequence comes from Artocarpus hirsutus, assembly GCA_946598075.1. Classification (NCBI taxonomy): domain Eukaryota; kingdom Viridiplantae; phylum Streptophyta; class Magnoliopsida; order Rosales; family Moraceae; genus Artocarpus; species Artocarpus hirsutus. Next base: position 8,747 of record CAMOHE010027926.1, on the reverse strand, counting down.
GGTATTAAATATAGATTGAGAAGGTAGTCTTAAATATTTTAAAAATTGGAAAATGATACTAAATAACCCATTTTGCACCCCCATTTCAGTCAATGACCCACCTTTTCCAAAATTAGGCAAATAACCCCATTAATCCAGTATGTGGCTGATAATCTGAACAGACAAAAACACCCTAATATGAATTATTTTTCTTCTAAAACCTAAAATAAGTAACCGACTCTTCCTCTCTCATCCCTTTCGTCTTCTTCTCACTAAAAAATACGTATATGTTCGTTTCCATCTCTCTGCGTTTTGTCCCTCTCCATCTCTCTCTATGTTCTCACCCTCTCTGCAATTCTCTCTCTACGTTGCAGGTCCGACTTTGCCGCTCATCGTCAAGCCACAACGTCGTTGTGTCGGATCTCCAACACCAGTGCAAACTTTGCTACTAAGGAGAACTAGGATCTGTTTTAAGTTACTTTTTCTTTATTTATTTTTTTCTTCTCTGAATAACATGTTATCTAGTTCTGCTAATTAATTTCTAGTTCTTCTTGAGATTTAAAAAAAAAAAAGTGGAGGAGAAAGAAGGCAACGCCATTGAATGGGGTAAAGCTGGAAAAACGAAACGTTCTTTGAATGCTTCGGCCATTCTCTTAAATTAATAAAAACTTAGTTTAGGGTGGTTAAACAGCCACCCAATCTAATTTCGCTTAAAAATTTTAATCCATTAGTGAGCTATTTTGTGACTTGTTTTTACAAGAACAGTCGTTTGTATAATGAGATTGAAAAAGTATTTTGGAAACACAAAACGTGTTTTGGACATTTTTTTTTAAATACAGATTATTAAAGGTAATTTTTTAAGGTGTTTAGAAGAGTAGTTGAAACTATCAGTTTGAGCTTGAGAACTATAGCATGTAAGAGCTTTATACTTGTAATTTTTTTTTACTGTAGCATGCAAGAGTTTTCTACTGTTTACAGTTTAAACCATTGATTTGAACCATTCTTCTAAACACTTTACTTGTATTTTTTAAAACTTGACTAATCAATTGCAGGGTAAGAGGGTAATTTTAGATGATTTTCAAAAAACATGAAGGATACACATGATATCTTGGAGGAACATGTGGATATTTTAAACATTTGAATAACAAAATTTACGCAGCTGTTTTGATTTTTACTGCACATATAGGGATATTTTGGGTATAATCCTTTCTTGATATTAACCTAAAAATCAAGGGCTACATCGAAATGCTGGGAACCCTTCCAAAAGAATACATACGTACAAGTTCTATTTAATGAGTTAAGCATTTATTTACGGACAAACATATAATTACTTCTATAATTAATATATACCTATATATTCCTACATAGACTTAAATTTCGGTCCGACTGTTTGCTGTCAGATATTGAAAGAAATTAAAAATGGATAGGTTGGAAAATTGAAAACCACCAATCAAAATAAGTGTTGCAGAAATCCTGTTAATTGTTACATATATATACATATATATTATATTGCAGAGAAAAGCGATTAAAAATTGGTTTAGGAAAAGAAACTAGCTATCAATGCATGAGGGCTTAAATTAGTGCAGAATAGCGAGGGGCAGGTGAAGAATCATTATTATTACTACTACATACAAGAAGGAAATTTGTCTGTGCAATATACGTAGAGGGCAAATATGACAATTTGCCGCTACCGAAGTAAAACTGTCTCCACCCTTTTCGTTAAAGTTCCCGAATCAGCTCAACAAAATGGGAAATCAATTAATCAAAGAGCAGTAATATATGCCGGAGCGGGCCGTGGCCCAGGTCTCTCATAGGCCTGGTCTCACGTGATGGGTTTCATAGGACCCACCAAGTAAAGCCCAGGCTTGTAAGAGGCCACAACCACAAAAAAATTTTATTAATCAAAACATACCTTTAAAAAAAAGTCATTTCTCTCAAATCTCTTTTCTTTCTTGGAAAGGAAAAAAAATTGTTACCCATTATTATTTTTAGAATCCACTTCATCATGATTCCAAAAATTTTTTCAAAGCAAGGATTGGGATGGAAAATGGATTGGATCCAACCCCAAATTCCACCGTTGAAAATCACCGTTCAAAAGGCTTTTCACAGTCCCTGTTGTTTTTGAAATCATAAATGACTTTTTCTTTTTTTTTTTTTCTTTTACCGAGAAGAGAAAAAAAAAAAAAAAAAAAAAGAAGGAAAAAAAGAAGAAGAAGAAAAGTTCACAACTCTTTCTCACATTCCATGTGAAAAATAAAAGCCCCCACAAAGCTCCATTTTAGTAGTCTTCTCAGTTCTCTCTCTCCTCTCTTTCTCCCTCATCTCCCATGCATTATATAAGAATTGTTTAGGGGACACTTTTTTTGATCACTCCTCGTTATTTTCTCCGGTGGGTCGAAATCCAAGGGAGAGGAAAATATGGGTACTATTTTTCTTCCATTCAAAGCCGTGTTCGTGTTCTTGACCCTGTTTTTGTTTTCCCACCAAACAAAAGCAGAGGATTTCAGTTTCCTCAATTCTTTCAATAATGTCACTTCTACTACTAGTAGCTCAGCAGTAGGCAGTAGCAATAGTAGAATGTTAGCAACGAAATGCAACTGGTTTCGAGGCACATGGAAATACGACGCGTCGTATCCTCTCTACGACTCCTCAACATGCCCCTTTATAGATCCAGAGTTCAACTGCCAAAAGTATGGCCGACCTGATAAATCTTACCTCAAATACAGATGGCAACCTTTCTCTTGTTCCTTACCCAGGTACGGTTTTTGATTCATTTTGTCATGAATATGGCAAAAATCGCCAAATTTGAAAATGGGTAGTTGGATTTATTTATTTATTTATTTGTTTTTTTAATTTTTGGAAGGTTTAATGGGCTTTATTTCTTGGAGAAATGGAGAGGGAAGAAGATTATGTTTGTGGGTGACTCGCTGAGTTTGAACCAATGGCAATCTTTAGCTTGTATGATTTATGCATGGGTGCCAAATTCAAAGACCACGGTTATCAGAACAGAGACACTATCTTCAGTCACATTTGAGGTCAGTTTTATTTTATTTTTTTCCTTTTGTCACTATGAATTGGAAACAATAATTGCCGGTTATGGTGCATGCATATTTTCCTACGCTTTTCTTTCTTTTCTTTTTGTTTTCATGTCTAGCTTTCCACATGGTGAAGTTTTTCTATTTAAAGAAGTTAGATGAGGAAAAAGTGGTATTCTTACTGTACCTAAACATGCTTGTATTTTTAATTTCATGTTAAAATCCTCCAATTCTACAAAATTTGGTTAATCAAAATCAAGGTGAAAAAAAATACTATTTCAATCATGAGATTGACAAATTGGTCAAAACTTAAAAAAGACTCTTTCATCATGAAATAGTGTTTCTGCATAGTAAGCTTCGCCAAATTTTGTCGAAGTAATTTTTTTTACCTTGTAAACAAAACATGATGTGACGTTTGTTTGTTTTTGTTTTTAAAATTTTTTAAAAATGTTTTCATATGTTTTTTGAGACATAAATTTTATAAACATTTTTACCACAAATTTCAAAAAAAATTTATTTTATAAAATAAAAATATTTTTACTTATATTAAAAACAATACCAAACCACCTAAAGTTTTTAAAAAACGTAAAGTAAAACATTTCATTTAGATAAAACACATGATAATGTAAAAAAGAGGTGGCGAGGTCGGAGAATTATTGTTGCTTTTTGTGATTGCATGACATCTCACTGCGTTGCGTTTTTGTCTGAGCGTGCGTGGGAGTGAGCATTGACAAAAAGCGTAATTACTGGTAGGCTTGTTTTTCACTTTGCCGGGGCAGTGTCAGCGACTGCTTTAACTTCTGTTTCTTTTCTGGTTATTCTATTTTCACTTCTTTATGGCCCTTCCGCAGTAACAAATTTTTTACTGGTTAAAAGTAACAGAAAAACGTACTCTCCTACTTTTCCCACTAAATAGCTAACACTTGTTAAGTACTTGAACTCATATTTCTTCTCGTGTTAGATGCCTCTTAACCATCTTTTTTCCCCTTGTCTTCTTTTTTGTGTTTTTTGTTTCCTTGTGTTCATTTTTTAATGTTGTCCTTTATAATGGATTTTCCCAATTTACGGCTTGGGGAGATTTGCTATAGTGAAAGTCCTCTCAAAATCTACCAATATTTTGTGTCAAACAAGAAACATCATGGATTGGGCCTCATATTAACGCGTCAAAGTGTACAACTAAACCAAACTTCATTCAATTTTTGAGACATATAAAAACAGCCACCTATTTGTTTTATGGTAGATCACAAAAGAAAAAAAAAAAAAAGCAAATAAATGCATATAAAACTTTTTCTATATGTTCATGTGTATGTCTACACTATGTTTTTCCCTTCTATTATTAAGGATTGATTTGATTAGTTAGTTATATAAGAGAGTGTATATACATCTATGGAATATGGACCACTTTCTATATATGAGTTGTAACACATCAAGCTTGAGTACGGATGACTTTTTCAGTCTTCCTCTTGGAATAGTGGACCACCTCCCAAAGTCCCAGTTTGTGCACTCGTACTACTTCAATGACCAAGCAAATCATACACTTGATATATTTAGTCATTTAGAGAGTAAACCTTATAATATGAATTTAAAGGACAACCTTTTAATGAATTTCTGCCTTTTTTTCTCTTTTTTTTTCTTTTTTTTTGAAAGATTTCGTAAGATAGTGTATGTTTTTGAACATTAAATTTAAAAAATCACGTCATAGCAAAAAAGTAAACAAAATTAGCAAAATACAATACATCTAAAAGTTCAAAACAAAACTTTACAGTAAAAATCTCTATTTTTTTATATTTTTCTGAACTATATGTCAAATGTAAGTTAAAGAATAAATATTTAACCTTTTTGTGCAGGACTATGGTGTGAAGATACTGCTATATCGCTCGCCATACCTTGTAGATCTTGTCAATGAGAAGGTGGGACGAGTCTTGAAGCTTGACTCCATAAGGAACGGCGATGGGTGGAGAGGCATGGACCTGCTGATCTTTAACACGTGGCATTGGTGGACCCACACGGGTAGATCCCAGCCGTGAGTGACTAACCTCATGATCAACTCTGATGTTTTCTTGTCCCCATTTTTATCGGATACTAGTAAGAAGACATTTGACTTTAGTATTGCCGATGATAATAATGCAGATGGGACTATCTGCAAGAAAGGAACAAATTGTACAAAGACATGAACCGTCTGATTGCATTTTACGAAGGACTAACAACTTGGGCTAGGTGGATTAACCTCAATGTTGATCCTTCCAAAACAAAAGTCTTCTTCCAAGGGATTTCTCCCACCCACTATGAGTAAGTAGTGATCCTAAACAATGAATTTTACGCCGCATAATTTCACTAATCATCATGAGAATTTATGAGTTTGCATTCATTTTACTCTTGTACATGAAGAATTTGATAGGCATTATATCACATTGTTAACAAAAAAAAAAAAAATGGTTGGATTGTAAAATCAGGGGCAGAGATTGGAACGAACCATCAAAATCATGTTCTGGCGAGACACAGCCTTACTTTGGGCCAAGGTACCCTGCAGGAACACCCTTGGCGTGGGTGGTTGTGAACAAGGTGCTAAGTAGGCTCAGGAAACCAGTCTACTTGCTTGATGTCACAGCTTTATCGCAGTTACGAAAAGACGGGCATCCATCGGGTTACAGCGGTGAACGTGGCAGCACAGATTGCAGCCATTGGTGCCTTCCTGGCTTGCCAGACACTTGGAATGAGCTACTTTACGCGTCTCTTTTCAGCTGATTAATACTAAAATTGGAGGGGTAAAAAATGGGTAGTCAAACGTTTGTTTATATTTCTCATTCTTGGAAAGAAGCTTATTGAATCTCACATTAGGAATGTGTTATTTGTATTGTTGCAATTTTAATTGTGCATTGTTGGGGGCCAATAATGGGGTTGGCGTGTGGAGTAAATTGTAATTTGCATTCTGTCAGGAGCTGATTGCCATGAATTGTAGGAAGTGCCCTTTTGATAAGAATATACATAAAGCTCATAAGAGCTCAATATGTTTGGAAATCATGCTTTAATCGTGTTATGATGAGGTTTGCTGCGTGTGTAAATCTCTCAAAAAGGCCTTAATTTACCTCAATGAAATATGTCCTTTCCTATGAGTTTTGTTTCTCATTTAGAACGAGTCATAATGGAAGTGGCATCTTGCTTTACAAACTTTATTAAAGTCCAAAGATGACAAGAGGTACAATTCTTATTCCTTGGAGATATACATCAATAGCAACACTTGCTAATTTCTATTCAGTGGGAGAGAATCTGAGGTATTGAGCGGTGATAACATTCATGTATAATCGGCAACCCCAAGAACCATGTGAGTTTTGGTTACTTTTATAATCGGTGCACATGACTATGCACGCACTGTTTTGCTCCTTTCCACCGATCTACCTGTTAAGTGGGCCTTTTGTTTAAGGCCCATTGCATAACTGAATAGATTTTTGGGCAGCACAGGAGCCCAGTATGTCTCCCCTCGCAGCCTATGAGTTGATTCTCAAACTCTTCGCGGATCTACAAAGGAAGAGCGCCAGCATTGTAGCACAAAAATGTCCTCCAACTTGAGATTTAAATGAACAATTACAAGAACTCATAATTCAAAATTTCTCTTTTTTTTTTTGTTAAGAGGTAACATAGACATTGGTCCTTTAACGTACTTATGGCTATTAAAACAAACTAAATAACATGGTCTTATTTTGCAAATGGGGATGTGCCTTTATTCCACATGGTGTAACTAGAAAGTAAGAATACCAATTTGCATACTAATTACACTAAATTACACGATGACGGTAATTTATTTTTTCCAGTTTTCATAGATTAAATAGGGTAAAATATGACTATAAACATTTTTCTTTCGTTGTCTCCAACCGAAAAACCGTTCAGTTACTTTATACATTTTAGTAGGTGTGGATTTACCGCTTGACTCTACTTATACTGTTTAATTGGTTTATATATATATATATATAGCCCATTACAATGAGAGGGTAAATAAAGTAGACATGCATTAAAAGTTTAATAAACAAAAAATGATCTTATGAGGCTATGAGCGGATAGTAGCCAGTAGCCATCCCATAAACATCTCCCACGTATCTGATATCTCCAAAACACAAACACTACGTGTCTTGACAACAAAAGTTGCTTCTAAACCCAATCCAGAGGCACTGGGTCACACGTGTTAGTGAACGAGTTCGCTGAGTCAGCTCCTACGTTTCCACTTTCCAGCACCCCTGCCATTCGCCACTACACATGTCACTTCCCATGCATACACGTCCTGCACACTCGCTATACCCTTCTTCTCAAACAAACCGCCATTCCCTCTCTCGTACGTTTTTTTTTTTTTTTTTCTTTTTCTTCTTTATGTTTGATCAAATCCAAAGTTGCAATATACAAATATTCTTCCAAGCGTTGAAAAAAATATCGTAGAGAAAAAGTGAAGTTCATGATATGGCTTCTGAGCAAGCTAGTCGCCGTAGGGAAAACACAACTGATGAGAGGGGAATTGAGGTCGAGAAAGACAGGGTTCCGAAGATGACAGTGCACTTCGAGACTCTGGCGGATATAGAAAAAAGATCAGGATCTGGATCAGGCCAAGAGAAGAAGAGCCATGAATTTATCTCTCGCTGATAAAGTGAGAGACGAAGAGAGAAAGTCTAACGTCGACAAGGCCGGGACTGCAAACATAGTCGCTGATAAAGAGGCTAAGGCCGCGAAGTTCGAAGTGAGAGTTGAAAAAGACGACGGTAAAACTGGCCAAGCTGACGCTGAGGACAAAGATCGGAGTGCTAAAACTGAAATGGACAAAGCAGAGGAGGATGTTAGAAATAATTCTTAACCAATAAACCCAAAACAATCTATATGAGAACATCCTAGAACAAGAACATAAATTTAGCCTAAGATTAATATCATGTTAGATTACTGATGATTAATTAACAGATAAAATACATAGATTTATTGGTATCGATTGAACAACGAAACTGGTGGTTTGTGATCTTCCTCAACCAAAACGCCTTAATTCCTGAAGGGACTATTGTTTCTTTTCCTGATGGGGAGAAAAGAGACTAAAAACCGTTTTGGTATGTTGGGGACCATAACCAGAATTAGTCTTCATATAGGGTTCCTATAATTCTCTAAATGGTATCTACTCAATTTACTCCATATCATTTTCTGTAATTAATGGGCTTTTAACGTTAATTGAGATCATCAAAATTTAACCCATAAATAGCTTTTATAATTGATTGAGAATAATATGTTGCCCAATATAGGAAGTATGATTTCCTAATGATTTGCCTAATATAGGAAATTAAATTTCCTAACAATCTCCCACTTGGGCTACATATTATTCTTGAAGCAATTATATTCTAAATTCCTTAGGTGTGCATCTGTAAGCTATTTACCTTAAGCAATACTGGTCCATCTCATATGCTAGTAACGGACATATCGCAGCTTTAGTCTCAGTATAGTCGAGACTAAACCTCGAACATCACAATACTATCATACTCAATGACATAGATCAAATATGGATGAGTAGCATGGAAATTACATGTAATGTGATCTCAAACATGTCTATTTCCAACTGGTCATTCTTTAGTCTTTAGCGAGATCATTTCAAAGTCCTTAGTCTAATGCAAACATTGCATATAGAAAACATAAGCAAGCTCAAAAGTAGAATTATAAACCATCAATCTTTATTCTACAGAAAACTGAATAATCCAGTGTTCAAAACAAAAAAAA
>CAMOHE010027921.1:0-23019 GCA_946598075.1 Artocarpus hirsutus | reverse complement strand
ATAACAAGTTTTAAAACTTCAAATGCGGAATCAAATGTTTTCAATGATAGATTGGGAAATGATTCTATTTAAGTATCTTTACAAGCAGTTGATTGAGAAATGTTCATAATGAACCCCATAATGAATATAAATGATTATATCTGGTAAAGAAGATATTTTATGAATCAAAGAGATATATATGTATATATATTTTAGGGCATGATGCCATATCAGAGATCGAGTCGTGTGGTGAACGACCTTGGGGGCAGGTCCCGAAACCCAGCTGGGCCACTACGGTGGTGAATTACATATGGTTTGCCCAGAGAAGGAAAATTGTATTCTTTCTGGTTGACCTATTTGAATTGTTTTGGTAAGATTATATTTTTGTTAAATTCTCATTTAATTATTTATTGTTTACTTGTTCTAGCTTGTTTCTATATATTTATTTGGTTACACAATTTCTTTTAAAGATTGAATAATTTTCAAATACAGTCCTACTGAGCCTTTCGCTCACATTTTTATCTGTTTTAAAATCTTAACCCTAGGTGGACATCAGCTTAGGATTGGAGAAGAGTCCGCTGACCGGACTTACTATCAGTAGAAGATTGGGTAGGTTAAGATACAATTCAAGGCATGTAAGGTTCTTAATTTATTCTTTTATTTTGGACTATGGTCGTATTGTAATATTGTCAGTACTATATGTGTGTGCACAATATGTGGGCCAGTGGGACCCATACGCGTTCCACCCCATATTTAATTATTTTTAATGTTATTTTATTTGCTTAATTATTATGATGATTTATTTTAATTCCTTAAATTATTCTACTTAAATAAATTTTAAAATTATCACTTTTTAATTATAAAGTTGAATTTTAAACCATGTTCTTAACTAAATCTTTATTTAATTAACTTAATTAAACCACCACGTCATCTCCCGTACTTCGGGGCGTGACAATACTATTACTCTCACCAACCCAATTTATTGTAAAAGAACTATATATATGTATGTAAAAGTTAATTGTGCTTGAATTGGTTTGGCTTAATTACTAACTCGATTAGCCTCAAGTGCAATGCAATTTATACTTTATTCACTTACTCATGTTTGTTTTGTCCTCTTTTAACATCTAACATGAACAATCAGAGTTTGGATTCTCATAAATATCAAGGGATATCATAACTGTTCAATATTGGAAAGAGTAATCCTTAAGGTCCGAGGGAGTGAAAACTGGGTCCCATGTGTCTACACTTATTAGGCCTCACTGGCATTTTATGAAATTTTTTTTAATAATTTAGAGGGTTATATTGGATAGTTTAAAATTTTAATCACAAGTTTCTACTATAACAAAAATATAGAATTAGGAAAAGTTACAGGGGTCAATACTATATATAATATCTTATAGTTTTATTATGACATTTTCGACTATTATTCAACTCTTGCGACTTTTTGTTATTGCATTTGCGACTATGGAAAGATAGGAGGAAGGATCTCAAAAAGCATTTTCTTTGGAAACTAAGGATTGATAAGGATAGGTTGGAGTTTTCTTAAGATGGCGGAGAAAAATAAATAGAAGTGAGTCATCATATTTGTATTGGTTTGTTCTGTTTTGTATATATATTTTTTAAGAAGTCAGTTGTTGTTAGGCTGGTAATTTTCTACACGACATGACAGCAATACTTTTATTTAATGTCTGCAACGCTACAATGAATACATTTGGTAAATAGATCGTGACGGATTGACAATATGATAAACCCACTTGTAACCAATTAACTTCATTGGTGAAAATTGATAAAATTATTTAAATCTAACATCAATTTGCTATACTAACTAATCAAGCATAGTTAATAAGAAAACCCAAGAATGAAACAGATAATAAAACGTATCACTTTTTGAGTAATTTGTACGAGTATTTTACGGTGGATATTGAAAAAATCTTATGCTGATAAGCATCTATCTTTTAGCTGTTAAATTTATAGAAAAAGTGTTTTAACTACATCCAACGGTCAAAAAAGGATTTTACTATGAGGATCCGCATTGCAAAATAGGGGTGTTTAAAAAATCCGCCAGACCGTCCAATCCAAACCAAACTACTTGGTTTTCTTTTTGAGAGTTTTGGACAGTTTGGGTGTTTTTTATACAAATAATTTTGTATGGTTTGGTTAGTGGTTTGGACTCCACAAACCTCCTAAACTGTCTACCAAACTAGCATATGTATAATTTTTATTCAAATTATATTTTATATAGGATACTTTTTAATTTTTCTATAGTTATTTTTCATGGTTCTACACATATAAGATGAACCTTTCAAACTTTATAATTACATATATAAGAGGTTTTTCAGTGGAAAGCTTTGATCCAAGTATAAATATAATTGTCTTGTTTTATGTTATTTATCTCTATTTTTGACTCTTTAGTTTTGTTGTTGGTTTATGTTATTTAGTTATACTTTTGACTTTTTTGTTTAATTATTGGTGAACTTTAATTTGTATTATTGTGACTTGTGTTTTAATTGTTGGTTAACTTTCATTTCTATTATTTGAATGGCGAACTTTTAGTCATTTTATAATTTTTGTTGAATATTGAAAATCTTTTTAATCTCAAGCTTAAATCGTCCAAGTCCAACTGTCCAAACCATTTAAAAGTAATTTGGTTGAACTTGATTTTTATAAAAAATATCAAACTGCTTAAACCGTAAAAAAATAAATTATTTTTAGCTTATAATCGATAATTTAGAGAAAAAAGAACTACTCAAACTGCCCGCATACACCCTTATTGCAAAATAACCCTATTTGCTATTGTACTTTAGTTTTCTTGTACAGTTTTATTTTGTTGTGAATCTTCTTGGATCCTGCGTTGCTTCAACTTTCTTGTGGCTTCTGCCTTATTGGACTCGTTTCTTGAACATATTAAATGTATGACATGCTCCTTTGAAAGGTCCCAACTAAGAAAATGTAAGTCTTCCGAAGTATAGCATCTTCACATAGAAAAACAAACGAAATAATGATTTCAACCGTACGTGGATATTTATAGTGAAAAGAAATTTGTAGAATCATCATCATACCAAAATTCTGATATTAACGTTAGAAAGCCAGACACCAATATTCCAAGCGGGACCATGTAGTAAATCTTAGTGTTTTTCTTTAAGAGAGAACATTTTTTCCTTATAAGAAAAGTACGCCTTAGTTCCCATTTGATTATTTTTTGGACAACATTACGTCAAGTAGTTCCCAAGTCTAGATTATAAATTTATGCCCATAATTCTCGACTGATCACAGCCATTAATAACGTGTTTAGATTCTTTTTTTTAAGCGTCCTATCAATTTAAATGCATGCCTAGCTCTAATGCAATGCTAAATTAATATGTCAATAACAAATTTTAACATTTAAATGTAAAAAACACTTTCTAATACAATGTAATTTTACAAATATTTGATATATTAACCTTTTCACTTGATCAATAATTTTTAAATTATTTTAATATTAAAAGTTTACCTGTACAAGTTTCAAGGCTTAATAATTATGACAAAAGGTAGATATATCATTTGAAATAAGATTAGGTATTGAAGCGCAAAATAGAAAAATATATCAAATATGTTATTTTTATACTTTTAAGTGGTATATATAATATTGGCATTGACATTTGCATTAGAGATGATCTTAACACACAAAAAGTGCTTTTTGCTTACCATGCTAGTTGCTCATCAAAAATCTATTCTAATAAAGTGTTTAGCATTCTCAATTTTAACCAAAACTTTTGGTTATTCTAATGTAAAACTCTCACATAATACAGTGTCAAAAAAGCGAACAACAGTGTAAAGCTCCACATGCTATTATAATTTTATAGTTTGAATGCTCCCAAACACCTTATATAACAAGCTAATTGTTCTAATCTCCCTAAAAATTTGCACCTAGCAAGCAGAATTATCTACATCTTAGCAACTTAAAGATTAACTTGAGCCACAAAGATAGGCACGCAAAATAGAACAAAAATAAACTAATAGAGTGTTGGGAATTGTCATTTTTAACCAAAATTTTTAGTTGTTACAGCGTAGAGTTCTCACATGCTATAATGTCATGAAAAAAGTAAGTTACAGTATATATTTCTCATATGCTACGGTGTTTTTAATTAAAGTTAGTTAAATCAATGCTCTCAAATACCTTATATGAAAAATGCTATGCATCCCAATGTCTAATTCTAGCTTTTGTACTCACTTATAAGTTGTCACATTTTTAAAGATTGTCACATCAATAAATTGTATTGGATAAATTTTACAAATTCCTTAGAACTATACGACCACTTATATCAAAATACCCCTAAACTTTAAAACGTATATGTTGTACCTCTTAAACTATAATACTTCTCCATATTCACCCCATGAACTTTGAAATTTGTGTTTTTTAGGTAAAATAATACTTGTTATGCTTATTAAAAAGATAAATTCATTAATTTAGTCAAAATCAGAACTAACTTAAATTATGATAGTTCTCCACTTTTCCTCCATATTTTTCTCACTCTTGAGTATGTACTCTAAAGATAAAACATACCAGAATTTGATGCTTAACTAAATCATTTAAAGTAAAAAGAACATTCATATTAACCCCTAACTATCATATATAATCTTCAATTAAACGAAAATTTAGCAATTCTACCTAAAAAAAATGTTTTCAAAGTTTGGGAGTGAATCTAGAGATATATTATACTTCAAGGGGTACAATATATATCTTTTAAAGTTCAGGAATATATTTACACAAGTGATATAGTTTGAGTAGAATTTGTAAAATTTACCCAATTATACTTATCAATAAATTAATGACAACTTAAAAATCATTATAAAAGTTTAAATTAAAATTGATATTCCTAATATATATTACTCATAAATTGAATTCTCGTAACACCTGTGTACCTATAATAGTTCTTTCATGGCATATAAAAATAAAAGCGCCAGTAACCATGTCTTCTACGTCATGGTGGGCCCTTCATCTCCATCCTAGTCTTTCACAGCCACTTGAAAGAGAACTTCCACCGCTCTAGTGTTTTATTGGCCGTCCACATTAGGGAGTCTATCATCGTCATCGTCGTCATTTTTCAAATGGTAAGAGAAGATAATTGATATTAAAACTTTAACATATCTCAATCAGATTGACATCTAGCAAACAAGACCGGGCCATTCCATACCGAACCCTCCACTAAGGTATTGTTAAAAAAAAAAAAAAAATAGCAATTGCAAATAATGCGCCTACCACGAGATTCCTTACCGTTTTCCTATCCACGCGTCCGTTGATAATGCGCCGAGTATTTTTCTCTCACCCGTGTCAAGACTTTTAGTCACGCCCGATCTCCAATTATCTTCAGCATCGTGAGGCTCCCGTCGTTCGAGATATATATATATATATATATATATATATATGTATGTATATATTTCAGTTTTTAAGATCTCTCCAACTCAACAATCCCATAGATAAATTAAGATATCCACTTTGGATGTGATTGGAAGATGTATAGAATTATCTATTATTTTTTATATATATGTGTGGGAGGTAATTTGTAATCCCAACGAGAATAAAGAAGAAACAACGGAAGAATAAGAAATGTTTTATGAAATTAACGAATGGACTGAAACAACGCCATTAGACTAAAAATCGAAGAAAGAGATCGGAATGATTAAAGGCAGAATAAAGATTTGAATATAAATAAGAAGGTCAAGACCTGTGACGCCTGGGGAGGAGGTTAGTAGTTTTAGGTAAGGAGGATAAAAATTGAATGAATAAGATGAATTAAGCAAAAGAAATAAAGAGAAAAATAAATAAATAAAGTAGAAGGTAAATAAATATCATCAAAAATAAATAATATCTTCGACGGTCATCATCACATGAATACCATGAAGTGGGGCCTAGACCTTATTCTCATTCACCATCACGTAGATATTTACCACGAAGATGAATAAGTAAATAAAATACAAAGAATATCAATAATAATAATAATAATACAAGAATACTGAAAATCATCAATAATAATAATAAACAAATATTGAAAATAATAACATCAATAGTAATAATAATAATACAAGAATACTGAAAATCATCGTCTTTGAAATTAATGGCGCAGTGGGACACACAAAGACGAAAATGACATCAACAACGACATTGGAACAAGTCGTACAGTGCACGTGTCATACCACAGTTCCGAGAAAATACCATTTCAATCCCAAGAGCTAGGTTTCGATCCTGGAACCATCATTATTCCTCTTTAAACTGGGAATGGGGATTTTTTTTTTTTTTAAAAAAGGAAAACGTGAGCGGAAAGCTCAGTAGGATAATTAGTTAAAAAAAGTTATTTTAAAAATAACAGTTATAGATAAAAATATCATTCGTAAACTAATCTCAAGATCTTAACAAAAATCAATAAATACTTATTTGAATGAAATTTGATAAAATACCACTGTACGGGTTTTAGAAATTAGAAATAATATCAAAATACAATTCTTCAAAATCAAAGACAGAAATTATTTTCATCAATCATTCAAAAGGTCAAACATTTAGCCAAAACAGTTTAAAAAGGGCTACCAAGGAAAGAGATAGAAATATCCTACCTTAATCTGAAATTTCAATAACGTAAGTTTCAAATTAAATCCAACGTATGCTCTATATATGTTCAAAACCTTGAAAACTGTATTTAAAATTAAAAATTACTTTCAACAAATATCATTATGTCAGTTTAATTATCAGTGTGCCTTCTGACTCAAAATAATCATTACCCAAAATCATAATCCTTTTTGAAACATTTCGGAATCATTAAACATTGAAAACTAAGGTTAAAATATAATTTCATATTGACTAGTTAGCCTATCGAACACTCTGAATCAGCCTATCGAATCTACACAGTTCGGCCTCTCGAACATCCAAACTAACTTGCCGAACTGTTACAATTTGGCCTGCCGAGAATATGAATTCGACCTGTCAAATTTCTTGAATCTGGCATGCCGAAGATCAAGTTCGGCCTGCCAAACTGGCAAAATCTGGGGACCCGAGACTTCGAGTCTCGACCTCCCCAATCTCAAAAATCCAAGTTAAAACCTGTTTTTCTCAATCCCAGAGTATGAAAATCATATAGAAAGCTTAGAAAAACATAATAGAACAGATTTAAACAATTTTTCCCGAATTTAAACTCAATTTCACAATGGATTTGAAAATCTAAAAAAAATCAAAACTTGATTAAACAAACTTTTTCCCAAATAAAGCTTAGATTCATAGTAAAACAAGTCCTATAAGCTTATATTAAACATTATCTAAGCTCAATGAAGTTTGGATTCAACAATCAAAGAAAATTTAAAAATTTGAAAATAACACTTTGAAATTTTAAGAATAAGGGAAAACTAACCTTTAATGGCGTTTTTTGATGAAAAACTTGATAATTTGAACTTCAATCCTTGCTCAAATCCGTGACAATAAAGCTTGAAATCAAAATTTTTGAGAGAAAGAAAGAGAGAGAGAGGGCTAAGCGCGAGAGGAAGAAAGAGAGAGAGAGAAAGAGAATGAAAAATGGAAAGAAAAAAGAAAGGAAAAAGAAAATGAAAAAGAAAAGTCCCAAGGACATTTTCATAAATAAGAAAAATTTGGGATAAAAATGTCATTTAGTATTTTTAAACTAAAAATCAAATTTTCAAATTTAACAACTGCAATAAAATCTTCAAATGACTAAAATTAATGACAAAAATTATACTGGCACACTTAATAATTAAACCTAACATAACTAACCTTACTTTAAAATTCAAGGGCGTTACAAGACCAATAGGACAAGTGTTATTATATGTGACCCAAAATCTTTTGGCAGAAAGGCAAGGCCGCGGCGCTTGAAAGCAGCGCCGCAATGCTTCGATTTGGCCTGAACGTGTATTTCACATTTTTACGTGTTTTTGGATTATTTTGGGCTAGGGTTTGAGTTCCCATGCATATAAATACATCATCTTCTCCATAGTTTAGAGTTAGTCACATTAGAGAGTCACAAAAGAAGTCACAAAATATCATAGAGATCATAGTGTTGAGAGTGATGCAAAAAACTCAGTATTGTGAGTTTGTGAGTGATTGAGTGAGTTAATTTTTGTATTTGAGTGCTCTAAACACCGTTGTAATTTTCGTTTTGTAATTAGTGGATTGCTTCTCCTCTATCCGTGGTTTTTTCACCCTTTATTAAGGTTTTTCTATGTAAAATCTTATGTGTAATTTTCTCTCTATTTCTTGTTGCTTATTACTTTAATTTCTAACAACAAGAAGTAAGCATGATAAGGCCCATGTAAATATACTAGCGACGCAAATAGAGGCCGTTAATGATAAATGGTATAGATTAAAGCAGTTATGAAAACATTTGTAATACCCTTACGCCTATAAGTGAAGGAAATTAAAGTCAAATCATTTGTATCTTTTCGATAAAATTGAAAAACTAAAAAGAATTTTTTTAAGGAATATTTAAATTCTTGAATAAAGTATTAATTGTTTGTCGTTTGACAGAATTTCAACACAAACAATATATGACAAGTAATTCGAGTAAAATGGAAAATTTGCATAAATATATATAGTGTAGTAAGTGTCGATATCCATTTGTCCAATGTGAAGGCTAGAATGACTATGCTTGGGAAATCAAAACTTCGTCTAACACAAAATTTAGTATAAAAAATAATAGGGTGTTTGGCAGGGCGGTTAACACCGTTAGTTAAAACTGTTTTTACTGTAACATGTGAGAGCTTTACACTGTAACGATTTTTTTATTATTACTATAACATATGAAAGTTTTACACTATTTATAACTAAGAAAGTGGTCTCGACCACTTTCTACCAAACACCCTATTAGTAGCTGTAAATCCGTATTAAGTTGCGTTTTTTTGGAGTTGCATCGGTAGAAATGACAAATTGTGGAATAAAGCAAAGAACGAAACATGGAGAGGGTTCTATCCAGGTAAAAAAGGGAAAAAAAAAAAGGGAAAGCTGCAGTAACACAGCAAAAAAGCTCATACTAGTACATGGTTTATCATAGAATCAACATCTTAAAAAAACACACACACACACACAACATAAGCAACAAACGCTCGACAACTGCAAAGAGGAAATATTTCACGGTACACACTGAATATATAATTAATCGATAGAAGTTTTAAGGGGTAGACCCTTTAACTCAATTATTGGACATATAAGTCTAATTATAACCAGAAACTAGCGACCTTGAAGCATCTCCACAACTTGGCTCATGGTGGGTCTTGCGTCTTTGTCTTCCTCCACGCATTTCAGAGCTACTTCCAACAGAATTCCCATCTTCTCCTTGTCATATTCACCTTCCATCCAAGATTCCATGATCTCTTCCACACACGATGTCATTTCATTATTTCCACTAACCTTCTCCCTCACCCACGAAACTAGTCCTCTAGTTTGTGTCTCCTCTGCACTTGGGCTCCTCCCACTCAACATCTCCAACAAAACAATCCCATAGCTGTAGACGTCCACTTTCGATGTTATCGATTGGTTGGTAACCCATTCTGGAGCCATGTAACCTCGTGTCCCTCTAATCCTTGAGAAACTTGGATTTCTAATCTCTCCTCTATTTAGTAGCTTAGACAACCCGAAATCTGCTACCTTTGGCTGATAGTCTGAGCCCAGTAGTATGTTTTGAGGCTTCACATCACAGTGTAAAACCCACTCCAGGCACTCTTCATGCAAATAAGCAAGACCTCTTGCAGTTCCTAAAGCAATTTCGAACCTCCTCTTCCAATCAAGCACTTTTCCTGATAAATTTTCTTTGAGAGATCCATGTTCCATGTACTCGTAAACCAAAAGCCTGTGCTTTCCTTCTGCACAGTAACCCCACATCTCTATCAAGTTCATGTGGTTTACTCTCCCAATAGTGTTAACTTCTGTTAGAAATTCAGCTTCTCCTTGCAACGCCTCACCGAGTCGTTTGATTGCTGCAACCCGAAAATCTGAGAGGATACCCTTGTAAACAATTCCTCCAGCACCTCTTCCAATCTCTTCAGCGAAACCCCGCGTCGCCTTCTTTAGCTTAGAGAAGCTGAATCTCTTAAAGCCAGTGGTAGCAAGAGCATTTTCTCGTGTATCTTCACCAGAGCCTTGTCGGGGTCGAATAAGTAAACACCAGACCCAAAGGACACAAATGATCTCCACTATTCCTACTCCACAGGCAAACCAAAGCATTAATTTCACCGACATGTTGGTGTGGCTTTTCAAATACGTTCTGGCTAGATGTATAGGGGTATTGTTTGAGCAATCTAACCTAAATTCTTCGATAGACTTTCCGAAAGGATGTTGGTTGGTGTTTGGCACCTTCACATACATGTCTCCAAAGAAACTCGGAGTTTGGAGTCCGTTGAGCAACGCCGTCTTGGGATAACAGTTAAAATTGAGTAAATCTCTTGATTGATATAAAGAATATTGAAATCCCACACAGCTACATAGTCCCAAGCATTTATCCATGCATGCCTTGAAGGTGGTGTTTGGAAAGAAGCCATAATCATACCCGTAGAACTCGGAGTTGGAAATCTTGACGAAGGTGGACTCATTTTTGCCACAGGGTGGAGTGAATTCTGGTTCACACCCATAAAACCAATCAGTTTGATTTCTCATCTTATATCCTCGAAGACAAGAGCATTTCCTACCATAAATGGGGTTGTAGCTGCACAAACTATTAACCCCACAAAGGCCATGAATTTTGCATGGATCCATAAAAGCTTGCCACGTTACAACCCATTTCTCTCCTGGGCTTTTTCGACCATACAACCTGATGTTACCATCGATATCAATTCTAAACATTCTCTGAATCTTTGCACCATAATCTGCTGACTTAAACGTAAAGTCGTCAGATGAACTGAAATTGCCCAAGGAATCAAGCACGGCGATTTTACTGTTATTGTACGTGGACCTTCCAGATTCCCAAGTAAGAAGCCATGGAGAGGGCCAATAGACACTTGAGAGCTGAATACTATCATAAATTAGACGGAGAACGTTGTCGTTGTCAAAGAAAAGCTTATAGAAACCAGAGGACAAGTTAGTTTGGCTTCTCGACGAGACAAGCTTTCCAGACCTAGTGAGTGGCTGCTCTGGGAGAAGGGTATCTGTCGGCGAATCAAAGCTTTGCCATAGAACAACACCGTCGGAAGTACGTAGAACCATGTTGCCGGTGTCTTCAAGTTGCAACTGGGAAAACGAGCGTGAGACAGTGCTTGTGCTCCAAGCAATGATCCGACTTGCGTCACTTAGTATAAGATTTCCACTCTTGTGGAGGGTCAATCTTGAGCGTTTTCCGTTGACTGGTTGATCACGATTTGCCATCCAAACTATGGTGCGATCTTCTTTGTTCGATGGTTCGTTGAACCATATTGCAAAGTAGTATGCATTTTCGTCAACGAGATGAAAGCCAGCTGATAACATGCCGTTTGGTGAGGTTAAAACGTCGACGTTTGGTCTTTCAACAGATAGGGATGATCCTGCATTTAGAGTAAGATGGGCTTCTGAAGATGAAAGTGAAGAAGCAATTGCAATAAAGAAAACGCAAGAGAAGAACAAAGTGGCCATGCTTGAGGTGTGACACGGCCAAGGAAAGAGTTTGGGGTGTGAAAGATATGGGATAACGAGGCATCTTAATCTTATAAAGCAGTTTCCTGATAAATTAATAAGCTTTGATAAGGACGGATTGGATTTTAGTCATCTTTTTCATGATTGTTGAGAAAAATCAATTGAAGCGAGTCATGGTTTATTATTCAAGTTAATAATTAAGATGCTTCCACCCCGCCGGCCTCCGCACCCGCCGCCCCCCCCCCACCCCCTCTCCCTCTTTCCCTCCATTTAACTGTAAAATAAGATGTATAATAACATTTGATGTATTGTTTGTTAATGTTGCACGATAGATTGATTTACTGTATAATAACAGTATAATAACACATTGATTTAAATTTGACGCCAAATCCTCAAGTGGATCCCCTTCATGCGCGGATGCCTTTGGTTTTTAGTTGATAACGGATGCATTACGTTGGACTCGGTCTTTAGTCTTGACTTCCAAAAGCAACACGTGTCAAGTACAGTTACAACCTGAGGCTGAGCCTACGAGCCACGGCATTTATATGATTGGTTCTTTTATTAGTATTATTATTATTATTATTATTATTCTCATTGGTGTTGTACTCACGAGCTTTGACACAAGATTCTCAAATTTTCCTTTATGTCATTTGTAGGTCATGAACTTGCATCACTAACACGCAAAAACACCCCACCACCAGCTTTTGAAAGATATTTTATGGCACGATGAGATCAGATCAGGGACAAAAACAATTATAAAGGACGAATAATTTAAACGACCAAATTAGAGACCCCAATATTATCAGTAGAGGAGGCTATGAAAAAAAATCTATGTCTCAATTAGGTACAATTAGTTTTCCATATTAATTTTTTTATTTTGACCGTATTTTGATCAAATTTTGATGTTCACAAACAAGTAGTACGGGCAATATATCTCTGTCGTACAAAGCCCTCGAGAAATAGAATTCAACTACGTTTTGAGATAATCTATTTTGGGTAGCTAGGGCATTCATATTCTTCTTGTTGTATTCAGTAAATAAAAATCTTCTAAAATTTTCACTCAAAAAAAACTATGGTTACATGTTTTGGGTTAAAAGAAGAAGAAGAAGAAGTGTCATGTGTATTTTCTGCTACAAGAAATGTTGCGAAAAATCTACAAGTGCACAGAATCGTAGATAAATAATAAAGGAATGAGTATTAAGAGTATTGTTTCTGCAAAAATTGTATATTTAGTTAAGTACTGAACTGAGTTAACTCTAAATTTATTTGAACAATCGAAAATAAAATAGATAATGAAACAAAATATAAAGAAAATATACATAAATAAAAGAATTGGCATCCGATTTCACCAAGACTAATCTAATTAAAGTCATTATTCTTACTTACATCATCTATTGCAATATTTGAAGGACGAGAAATCCGAACCTATTCTATGCTCTCTTTCGAGTTATGCCAAAAATACCCTAATATATTGATTTAGTGAAGTTAAATATGTTAGAATTTATTAAGATGTATGGTTCTCTAAACGCCCCCGCACTATATTTCTATGCCCCATGAAGCCTATGATGTTTGTTATAAGAAGATATTCCTACAAATCTCGCCTCATTATAGGTCTCCTAATTAATTAATTAGTGATCAAGTAATTAAAAGCATTAAGAACAATAATAACCACTCAACTAAAGCAATAAACTCTTAGAGAATAAATCTTTAAAAACAAACATAAATGAAATCAAATTAAACTAAAAATGGTAATTTCATAGCCCTAAAGAAACACAAATTAGGGTTCAACATCTTGAAGAACAAAAATAAAAAGATAAAAAAAATTAGAAAAAAATTCCTAAACCTAAAAATAAAAATAAAAACTTAGAAATTTGTCTTGGTATTTCTCCCCAATAAATTAGGCCTCCCAAAAAAAAAAAACTTAAAAAGGACCTATTTATAGGCTTTGAGCCATTAGAGTAAATAAAGAAAAATTCGGAATTATTTTAAAATCCCAAAATCAGGTTTTGGTGCCCCAGCGCCAACAAATCTGGTTCCAAATCGGGCGTCTGATTGATCTTTTGTTTGTTTCCTACTTTTTTTCGAATCCAAAATCCCACGCCAGCAAAATAATTAATTGAGCAAATGAAGGGTCTCATGCGACATTCCACGTGGCGATAAATGATTGGAATCCTGATGCCAGCGGGGACAATCTCATGACATGGCAAAACTCGGCTGGGCGATGGAGCGCACGGGAGCTGAAGGGAGATGCGCGACACTAGAACCCACCGCCGGAGTAGCTGCTGACGTGAGCGGAGCCCCTGACAGGCACTGACGACGCCCCTTCTTTGAGTGTGCGTAGCACAGGTGCTATGGTGGAGATCCAGAGCCAATCCAACAGCTGCTGAAGCGAGTGGCTTTGCTGCTCGTGCTTCTTGTCGGGGACTGTTCTATAATTCGAATTTTACTTTAATTTTTTAACTTTTTGTCCTCCAAATTAAATTAATTCCAATTACCATATTGCTTATCGTTCCTACATAATTAAGGGAAAATGATATTGATAAATGACGATTAAAATAAAGATAAATTCAATTAAACTAAAATAAAATCAACTAAAAAGTAATTAAAAGACCCAAAAACTAACAAAATATTAAGTTAAAAAATCTAATTTACTAATATAAAACTAGCTTATTAAAAAACCCAGCTTCGATCAAATTCATTTTCACTTATTTGCTAAGAATATGGAAAAGAGAAGCTTTACCCATTTTTGGTATTCTTAAATCTTACCTTTTACTTCTTAAACATGGTGATTTTTCTCTCGTTTAAATCATGTACAATTTCTATTTTCTCTTAGGCTTTAGATTGCACTTTATTTTGTTAGCATCAGATGACTTCCTTATAATTAAGTAGTTGTAACAACTTGTCTTTTTCGTCCGTAACTTAGTTTTTTTAAGCATCGTTTATTATTTTTAATTCTTACTTACTGGTAAAAAAATACTAAGTAAATTATTTTCTTTTAAACATACTTAAAACTGTTGCAAAATCTAGGAGTACCCATATCAAGGGCTATGTACCAGGCCGTTCTTTGACTTTTGCTTTCTCACTGCTTATCCAAGAGTGGTGACATCAAGGGCTATGTACTGGTGCATTAACACGTAACTGTTAAATACTAACTTTTCTTCTTACTAAATTTAATTTACTTACTTGAGCTATAGTATAGCAGACATATGACGGTAGGAGATAGGATGTCAGATACCCGCTTTGATACCACCTATAACGACCCGTCTTTTTAAGCCATCACTTAACTTTTTAAACATCATTTCTTATTTTTGATTCTAATATACTAGTAAGAAAAATACTGAATAAATTTTTTTCTTTAAAACATACTAAAAATTGTTACAACATCCTTGCAAAGTAAATTGAAACATAATACAAGACTAACTTTATATTCATTTAAAAAATATTTATAAAAGCATAACTTTTAAAATACTTTTCATAAAATATTTCTTTAAGTATTTATTTTCTTAAAACTTTTAAAATGTTTTTTAAGTAATAAAAAATTCCTTTGTTAAAACAACAAAAACCTTTTTTTCTTTCAGCAACGATAAACTGTCGTAATGGTATCCATACCTAACTTTTGCATCTATCACTATAACACCAAGCTCTTCTACTAATCTTATTGATCTTCTATAGAACCACCTATAACATGAAAGAACTTGTAATAAGCTTTTGTTCAGCAACTTCAAACATAATCTCACAAAACATTTAAAAACATTCATCGTAAAACATTGCTCTTATACTTTTCTCATAAACTTTCTTCATAAACCTTTTCTTGTAAACGTTTTTGATAAAATGTTTTCATGAACATTTCTTGTAAACTATTTCTCAATTTTTTTTTTATAAACATATCTCATAAACATTTTTATAGAAACGAATGCAAGTGTTTGAATCGCTCAAAATGTCTCTTAAATAGTCGATGTTTGTAGCATAGAAAAGTTGTTGTATCCATAAAGAGGTGGATTTTTGAAAAATTGAAAATTTTGGTTTAAAGTAACAAAGGATTTTTTTTTAAAAAAAACACATCTTAAAAGAAAACAAATATTTTTGAGAATTTTAAACTAAGACTTTAAAACATAAGATTTAGAAGGTGAAGTTTTGAGAATTCCTTGTATGTTTTGTAACCGATATAAAATTTTAACTCTAAATAAATAATTATCTAAAGTATTTGATCTATTCTATCTTTTCTTGTTAATTACAAGCACTTTTATTATTTTTATAAGTCAACTGAGAACGACAATATAGCAAACCATAATGCAGCAAAGGTCTTCCTATAAAGGAGCAAACTAAATCATCTCTCACTAATGATTAGGTGCACTAATTACGAAAATTATAACTACTGTCACTACAATTATAATTAACACAATTTTAAGATAGAAAAGATAATAACAAATAAAAATTAATATATTTTATGAAATAAATTATTGCGTTAATTCCAACAGTATTGCGTCTTATTAAATATCTAGAATCGACAATATAACAAGTCATATTACAGTAAAAGACATTCTATAAAATTAAGCATTATTCATTATTATTAATATTAATTATACAATACAATTAAATTAGATAAAGAAAGCATGATTGAATTTATGTAAAAATTGACAACATAACAACATTAACAAAAACTATAAAAGACTTGAAAAATAGAATTTATTCCACAAAAATATAAGCATTACAAAATAGATATAGAGTTAAAATCTATACCAAAGTACTATGTATACAAGATCATCTCTTTGCCTCACTAGACTTCCTACACTAATTTAGAGTACTATTAAGTCTAACCCAGCAGTAGAGAGAGAAAACAAATTAGAGAGGAAGAGAAGAAATGGCCTGAAGGCCAAGTGAGGGATGAAGAATCAGGGAGAAGCCCCTGGTATTTATAGGCCTTGAAAGGCACTATTTATAAAATTTTTAAATATTTTTTTAGTGTTCAAATTTAGACAACACAAATCCTTTAGATCCATTTTCTTATCTTTTTTCTATGTAGGGGCCCTTCTTTAGAGGCTGAAAATTTACATAAGATTCACTGCTTCTCGGGAGCTTGAGGCATGAATCCAATGTCATTGCACGATCCAGCGGATGAAATACAAGGAAGAAAATGGGCCCAGGTGGGCCAGAGCGAGACCAGCGTACTGACCGTTAGATCGGTCAAACTCTGTTGAGTGGAGGGCTGAGAAGAGGGCTATAGTGGACTTACTCGCACGAGATTCAGCACGCTAGAGATTCTCTCTGATGCCCTTGTAGTTAGTCTATGCATGCGATGCACGTGCCAATCGTGTTTCAACATGTGGACTCCACTTCTAGAATTTGAATATTTGTTGTGTTTTTTAGCCATTTGTTTTCCAATTTTGTTCGTTTTTGTGTCGTTTTGCTTTGTTTTTTCTTCAGATTTTAAATCCAAAATTTACAAACACATTGAAATTAATTATTTTATGTACAAAAATTTACAATTATTAAAAATATTTATTTAACAATAAATCACACAAAAATTATTAAAAATAGATAAATACTTCTAAAATTAACAAACCTAAACAGATATGCTATTTAAGTCTCAGAATTATTTTTAAAAATTACTAGAAACATAATAGAATATATTTACAAACTCAAAACTTATATACAAACACTTTAATACTCAAAATAAAATTACCACTCATTATTTTTATGGTTTTGACTATTTATAAACTAAACACATATTTAATACACCAAAACGACTTTAAAAATTACCAAAAATATTACTAAATACAAAAAGACACTAAAAACACATTTTGAAACACATTTTCACACTAAGACACAAAAAATACTTATTAACACAAAAATGCTAATAATTAGAGGATTTAATGAGAAATAAAAGTATAAATAAATGATTTTAGCCTTAGAAAACATACACTTTTACAATCTCATCAACAAGCAAGATTATAATGCATGATACCATTTATGCTCATTCATAAATATCCATTCATGAATTTTTTATGATCATTCATAACTTACTTAAACTTCTTATCATTGTTCCTATTCTTTCTTTATCTTGTGGACTTAACAGTTCATATCAACATCATCAATTAGATCATAAACATACTGCTTCCCTTGCGGAAGACTTAAGACCATTAAACAAAGATATCATAACTTTAACATATCTTGTATACATTACATCCATAAAGCTGGTACGATACTTTAATTATCAAAATTGATTTACCTTATTGCAAATTTTAGTGAGCAAATGTAATGCTGAACATATCTTATGCTATAGCTTAATGTTGAGATATTAAACATAGCAAATGCAAATATATTGCAAATCATAACTTGAACTTTTAAAACATATGCATAACAAATATGCAAACATACAAAAAGCATTCGAAAATATATTTCGTCATGCCATAGGTGAGGTTTGAAGCTTATTTGAGTAGTGCTCTAACGTTCTCATTTCATTCTTTTTTCTTTCTATTAGTCAGCTTTATGTCTTGTTCAAATGACACTCGACTATTAGCTAACTTTTTTTTTTATTATCGACCAACTCGATTGGTAATAGAACTTAAACATTAAATGTCCATTCTTTTTACTTAACCTCATTACTTATCGGTTCTTTTCTCCGTTACTTAACTTGATAGTTCCTCAGTCGAATTTCTCATCTCACTTGATGGTTTCATTACTTAGTATGATACGGATCATTTTTTGTCTAAGGCGTTTTGCTAATTAGGAGCGCTCGGGTCCATTTGAGTAGTTTTTGTTTAAAAAATGATGGTTTTACCTTTTATGAGTTTTTTGTTTGTCTCCTAACTTAACTAAACTTCTTGTTTTACTTTACTATTCCATTGCCTACAAGTTATGAAAAAATTCTACTAATGGGCATTTCCCTAAATCGAACGTCGTTTTACGAAAAATAATCATTTTGCTCATGACGGATCTTAGAAAATTTTTGAAACTCATTTTAAAACAAAATTTATGTTTCCTTGCTTTTATAACATTACGAAAACCAAACATCGGTTTCCTTTTGGAGGAAAAACTATTTTTATCAAGACTTTACGTTTTTGAACCGTAGTGCAAAAATCTTAACAATAATGCCCTTAACATTTTTCCCTTAGAAAATTAACAAATTCTTTTGTGCTTTCAAGCATAAAATTGCTTGCTGTCCATAACTCTATAGAAAACCAACTTATATAGTGAAAAATCCAGTTCCATATAGTTTTTCGATGTTGGCCTAAAACATAAAAATTTGATATTTTTGCCCCTAGAACCAAAAATAACATTTTTATACCAAAACCTACAGTTTTTAACAAGGATTAAAACTTACAAAAGCTCTTTAGTTAAATTCAACATATTTCAAAACATTTTTCTCATATTACTGTTTTGAAATTTTGTGAATTAATCTCGTAAAATTCATAACTCACAAACCGTGTAGAATTTTCATAAACCAGCTATGATGCTTAGGTGTTTCGATGAGTTATACAATTTTTATGTTTTAAATTTTTTAAAATTTGGATTGCACAGTAGGGTTTTTGGCTATTTTTCAAAACTTTCGAGATTAAAATAATCTTTTCAATTTAGTTCTTTTGGAATTTTACAAATCTTTGTTCATAAAATTGTTATCCTCATTGTTTTGGACAAATTTTTATATTTAACTCAGAAAATAAATCATCCTCTAAGCATGCCAAGATTTCATTTCCTTGAAAACTACTTAAAGTTTTCTCAAAATCAAAGTTTGTGAAACTTTTCCTTTAAAACCTTAAACCTTAGTTTTAAGACATACTTCATCATCATCATCATATATATATATATATATATATATATATATCTTACATCATAATCATACCATAAAGTTTATTTTACATGCCATTGTCCATACTTAGACAAATATATAGAAAATCCTATGAAAAAAAAACATAAACTTTTAAGTCTAGAGTTTAGAGAGTTACCCAAGCTTTACCAAGCCTTTTAATCCTTTACTTTGATTGCTTGAAAACCTCTCTAAACCCTTGATAACAGTCACAATATATCCCATAAAAATCTCAACTAAAACTATGAACAAAACCTCTTAAAGACAACAGGTAAAGTTGGATTTTTACCTCCAAAAGTGCCAATCTTGTATTAGAACACTTGAACTTGCATCCTTGGATAATTTAGAGGTTTTAATCATCAAAATATTGAGGAATCCATGGGGGAGAGTGGCCGGATTTAGATATGGAGAATATGGGCCTTTATGGTTTTCATGGGACAATTTTTGATGGAGCAAAAGTGAAATTTTTTATATCACTTAAGTCCTTGGCCTTTTAAAGGCTTATCCAAAGGACTAAAATGAAAAGAATTTTAGCTCCTATCTACTAGACACACCAGTTTATAAGGGGGCAAGGCAGAATTTTTTCACCATTGGAGTGTCACCAAGTGGGCCCTACATCTACTTGTTAATGGTCTAAATTTGCAATGATAGTATTTTTTTTTATATTGTCAGTATATTTCTCATACTGTCAGTATTCATTTTTTAAGCTGTTTTTTGTTGCAAAAAATCTACAAGTGCATAAAATCATAGACAAGTAAAAAGAGTAAGTATGAAACACCTGTTATTTTAACGGGTATGATTTTTATAAAGATCATGTGAATAAATTGTCACTTTAGTATTTCTTACCAAGTCTCCATAGGAAACATTCAAAATTTACTTATAACCCACTTCTACCAACCTTGTCCCCCGACATTAATGCTCAATTAAGTAGCCTCTTTCTCATTTGGCTAAAGGTCTCCGAAGGAGATATAGAATTAATTCACCTCAATTACTCGGAGACATTGATATATTTTCTCAACCACCTTTTTAATGCTTTCTTCATCTTTTTTCACAACTCGCCCAATTTGCCCCCTCAATTATGTAGGCATTATTTACTAAAAGTCTCCAGGGGAGACATGATAATATTTTCTTTTAATGCTCATTTGTTTCTTCCTACCACTTTCCCCATAAACCTATAATTATCTCCCGCTCCTCAATTATTTTGATGCTTTTTTATTTAACCATCACCACCTTCTTTTCTAATTTCTCATTCTCTCCTTTTCTCACTTCAATTTCTAACTAAAGACACAAAGCATAAATCTCTCTTTGCAGCCAAAGTAACTATAATTTTCAGCCATGTTTGAAGTTGTTTTGGAGTCAATTCAAGCTTGATTTTTACCCAAACTTTAGTGTTTTTCAAAGGAGTTTTGAGGTAGGTTTTCTTTAATTCAAACTTGGTTTTTAGTGTATGTTTCTTAATCCTTAATGTATAATTTTCGTGCTCAAAGTTCATGCAAATTTTTAATTATGTTAGCATGCTTATTTGAGCACTTATGAACAAAAAATTGAGTCTTGAATTAAAACCGACAACTAACTTTTATTTTGGTTTGATGATGATTTTGGTATAAAACTCATGAAAATATGTTTATTATGATTATATAATGCATACTGCATATTTTGGAATGATTTTGGGATTTTGATCAAGGATAATATGCTTTGAGTTAAAGAAGAACTTGACATTCCATAAACTTTGTAATACCTCCATGGGCAGTGGCTCTTTTTTGAAGTTTTGGGATTTGATGAAAATGAATTTTGTAAATTGGTTTGCATATCTTAAAAGTAGACATCCTAAGCTTTCCAACGAGCTATCATGAGCCTAAATCAGAGTTGTACTTTATTTTTTATGAATTTTTCAATTCTCGGATTAGAAACTAGTAAACCTACCAGTGGTAGTATATCATCCGTCTACCGTAAGTAAACCATCTGTTAACCCATGTGCTAATTGTAGATAGTGAACCCAACTTTGCTCACCTTGTAATCCTTTAATATCTTGCAACCTTTCCAACACTATCCTAAGTGATTTATGAATCTTATTAGAGACTAAAATATGTAGATTTACACATAATCATTTATGGATATGGTTATGTGTTGTGCTTTAGTTTTAATTGTCTTTATGCATAACTTAGGATCAAGGGTGTGTGTGGAGCTAAAGTTAATTAATTCCGAGATTAAAAGATTGTTGAGAAGCTTGAAAGGTAGGGATTCTATTACTCATCTTTTGTGAGGTTTTTATGGAATTAAAATTGATTGTTTTACTACAAGATATATGTATTTATGTTGAACTGCTATTTTTTGAGAATCACATATGAAACTATGACATGAACTCGCCCTGTATTGATTAGCGAGAAACATAATGAATTAACATATGTTGTTATAAATTGGGAAGCATGGTTAGAAAAATTGACTCTATAAATAATGATTAAACATTGAGAAATGGTGAGACGTGAAGAGGGCGGCGATTACGTCATTGGGTACGAATACCCTAAAAGATAAAATAGGGGGAGGTGATGACGCTCCCTTGGGTCGAAAGTCCCAGAACATACTGTACAGGAATTGACTTGGTGAGAACTCGGGGCTTGATGTCCCCTCACCGGAATACCCTCGGAATGTTTGAAGGGTAGCCAAGCACACCCATTTAGGTTTCGATAAGTTAAGTGATACTTTATGTAACGTAGATACCTAGGAATAATGATGAATATTGATATTGTATATATGTATATGTATGAAACTTGGTAATGATTAACTATGGCATCCATGGAATATGATCAAAATAAATCACATAATTTGGACAATGATGAAAACTAATTAACCATGCAGATTTAATGTGGTAAAGAAATAAACCTTAAGGTGCGTAATGGTTTTTCCTACTGAGCATGTTGTCACTCATTCCCTTATATTTTTCTCTTTTCAGGACTCACTAAATGTGAGATGGTTACAAGAAAAGCAGTTGAGGAAGTTTGTAACACCCCCTTTTCGGACGTCACAGATGTCGTTACATTCGTTCGTTAAAACATTTATTGTAGCAAACTATTGTAATTAATAACGTGCATTTAAAATCATAGTTTGGAAAAACATTCCTAGGATTTTTACATACTCTTTTTTTTTTTTATACAAATACAAAAATACAATTTATAAGAAATCATAATCTTTTTTTTTTTTATTAAAAACAATTTGCTTTTCCCATAGACATTGTATAAATAGTTTGTTAATATTATTTAAAATTTAATGGCCTTTGAAAAACAAAAGATAAAATTTCTTTGAACATGTCTCGGCCGGCAGGCCGAACTTTCAACTTCGGCAGGCCGAACTTAACCGGCAGGCCGAAGGTCACCCATCGACAGGCTGTCCGAGGCCTTGCAAAATGGGGTTTTCAAAATCCTCAAGATCGGCAGGCCGATGCTTGGCAACCGGCAGGCCGATTGGAAAACTTCGGCAGTCCGACCAATATGGTCGGCAGGCCGAACCTTTAAAAAAAATTTAATAAAAACACATTCACAAAATTTATAAAATTATACTTAAATTATAAAACATATCCTTAAAGTTATAAACATACTAAAAATTTAAAATCATAACTTATTCCTTCAAAACTTCTTTCCTTGGCGTTCTTCCATTTGCAACCATC
>CAMOHE010027913.1:1535-22403 GCA_946598075.1 Artocarpus hirsutus | reverse complement strand
TTATATAAAATTCAGATTAAAGTGAAATTTGGAGGAGAATAACAAAACCACATGCATAATTAACATACTAAAAATTCAGAGCAAAACACAATTTCTAGACGAAGATATGGCAGTCGGTTTAAAGAGAAGAAAATTTCATACATGCTAAAAATTAAACTCTTACCTTAGAACGAATTCGTCCTTAATCTCCTTCGAAATAGTCCAAAGAAATTTCAATATTTTAAATAGTAATAACAAAGGAAAAATTTGAGAGGATGAATAGGAAGAGAAATGTGATAAGAAGAGAGAATGAGAGAGAGAAAAATAGAGAGAGAGAGAAAGGGAGAGACAAAACGTAAAAATGGATGAATACGTTACACTCTCCTCATAAATCAAAATTTTCTGATTATTTGCAGGGCATAAGTCGTGGGAGTTGAGAGGTTTGAGGGAAAAAGAGTCAAAACTTCCTAGAACGGATCAAGTTGCCATATATCGCCTTTGTAAAACGGGAAAATTTTATCCATTAATTCAAATAAATAAAAAGTCAAATGTTTCATTACCAAAATAAAACAAATCATCCCATAATTATGTTATTTATTCAGAATAAAATCATCCTTATCATAAATTCCACCTCATCACAATTTGTAAAATTTCCGCTGACTACTTGTCAGCTGTCATCGGCCTGTCGATCTCAGAAGTTCGGCCTGCCGATCTCAGAGGTCCGGCCTGCCGATGGCACAGCATCGGCTTGCCGTTCTGAGGAAATCATTTCGGCCTGCCGAACTGAATTGTCTGACCTGCCGATCTGTCCTTAAATACAAAAATCATTCATAACATTTAATTATCCATAAAAATATAATTAAACACATATCATAAATGACATGAACATTTGAGCACATCAATTCCACGCGAGCGTCACCTGTCATAACACTTAAAATAAAATGGTTAGCACCATTTATCATATATCATAACACATATCATGAGTATAACACTTATCATCGTCATTAATATAACATTATCCGTCATCATTATCATAACATTATCCGTTACATAAAATTAGGCGGGTGTTACATCATGAGTGTTTTGTATGTACTTAAATACTTTAATAATTGCATGTTAGTGGTCAACTCCTAGATTGTTTGAGAAGCTGCTCAAACTACTCATAGTATAGGTAATGTTTCGTTTTGTGCACCTTATTAATTACATTACCTATCATTATAGCATACTCCACTTGTGATACACTTTCTCCTCTATTCTTATACAAATATTGACCCAAGTTAATTGGAGTTCTAAGCACACCCGAATCATTCTTGCTAAATTTATCAAGTATCCTGTCCACATAGTGTGATTGACTCAATATGAGACCATTAGATGACCTTGTGATTTTGATCCCAAAAATTACATCAGCTGGTCCTATGTCTTTCATGTCAAATCTTGAGTTTCAATATGTTTTTTGGTGGATTTGATCATCCAATCATTGCTACCCAAAATTAGCATGTTACCTACATACAGACAGAAAAAAATATATCCATTTATGTACTTCTGACGTAAACACTTGTCATGTACTTTTGACATAAACACACTTGTCATACTCATTGATTTTGAATCCATTTATCATGACACTGGAAGTCCATACAAGGACTTCACTAGTTTATAAACTTTCTTTTCCTGTCTTGGAGCTACACATCCCTCGGGTTGTTCTATGTTATTTCTTCTTTAAGATCTCCATTTAAAAAAGGCTATTTTTATATCCATTTGATGAACTTCAAGTTTCTGTAGCGGCAATCACTAGTATCATCCTTATAGAGGTTATTTTCGTCATAGAAGAATAGATGTCAAAGTAACCAAGGTCCTTTCATTGTTTGTAGCCTTTTATTATGAGCCTAGCCTTATACTTTTCAATTGTTCCACTTGCCTTCATTTTTCATTTGAAAATTCACTTAGAACCTAATAATTTTTTTTTCCCTAAAGGAAGATCCACTAATTCCAAGTATGATTATGCATGATGGAATCAATCTCATTCTTTATGGCTTCTTTCTATGAAGGACCCTCAGTGAGCTTATAGCTTCTTTATATGTTTAACGTTCAACCTCTAGCATATATATTAGAAAATCTAGTCCAAAATAGTCCTTGGTGTTTTGCTTCGTTTGGATTCTTTTATCATATCCTTAATCTCATTGCCTTGTTCTTGGTCTTGACTATCTTCTTCAATAGTCTCAAACATTCACTTTGATGAACTTGATCCATTCCCTTTGGATTTTCAAGAAAATACATATTCAAAGAATGATGTAGTCCTAGACTCCATTATTGCATTCTTATGAATGTCAGAGTTTTTAGACTCATGCACAAGGAATTGATACACGTTGCTGTTGTGTGCATAGCTAATAAAGATGCAATCAACCATTTTATGACCTATTCTCATCTTCTTTAGCATGGGTACTATTACATTGGCAAGGCAACCCCACACTTTCAAGTATTTGTAGGAATGCTCCTTCTTTTTCACAATTCATAAGGAGTCTTCTACCTTCTTTCAAGGAATCTTATTTAAAGATTGTTAGTTGACAAAATGCTTTCCCCCTACATGTTCTATGGCAATCTAGAACTTATCAACATCACATTTATCATATCCTTCAAGATACGATTCTTGCATTAAGCTATATTGCTTGACTAAGGAGAATAAGGTGACATGACCTCAAGAATAATACCATGTGGTGCACAAAATTCACTAAATGTTTCCACACATTCACCACTATGATCACTTCTTACCATCTTAATCTTTTTATTACGTTGATTCTCAACTTCTTGCTTATATAGGGAAACTTTTCTATAGCTTCATCTTTGCTTTCTAGCAAATGTACTATTGATGCTCTGCTTGCTCCATAGGTGATCAATGCCATGTGTGGTTGCGCACGTGGTTGGATTGCCTGCCTTGCTTGTCTTGGCTTCTCAAAGTGAACCTATAACAAGAAGAGGGACACCTTAGAGATCAAGGGGACACCGGTGTGGTACCAGCCAAAGGCTCTCCAATACTCAAGTTAGGTACCTATTCAGCCAAGATTAGGAGTAGGGTTAAGTGAAAAAGTCCACGTTACCTCCTGATAGAGCAAATGCTTTCAATTTATAAGCTATCACTTGGACTGGAAGTTACACGGGTTTGAACAGTGATCCGAGTGTCCCATCAGGTGGTGTCAGGTGTTAGGTGACAAGTGTCATGACCTTAGAAGAGGGTCAGCCCTTCATCCGAGGGCTGAGATAAGGCCATGTATCAACCTTTGGAGATGAGTTGTTGCTTGGTTGTAGGTTGTATCAGTCCATCCCGAGCACATGTTCCTCCTAAGAAGGCAACGTCTTGTGTGGCAGCCAGTGGAGGCCCTGGGGAGAACCTTGGGTGGAAGTGTCAATCAGAGGGGAGTCGTGAATGTATGTGAAAAATGGCTATATCCGAACAGGGTGCTTGGACAGTTGAGGAGTGCTCTTTGGGAGGGGAGCCGAGCATACACCCTACATGTAAATAGCAATATTTTATGCTATTATTGATGAAAGTAACATAATACTTATTACCACCTCTAGTTTGAGCAAATTTTAATTCACATACTTCATTATGAATTAGATCAAATGGTTCAATATTCCTTTTAATTGTTTGATATAATGACCTCGTTAATTTTGCCTCTACACAAGTTCAACACTTATGTTTGGAATCAATATGAAGCATGGGTATGTGATCCAAGTTAATTAAGCTACGCAATGTATCATAATTAACATGTCCTAGTCTACCATGCCATAAGTTAGAAGATTCAAGCATATTAGTAGAAGACTTTTTATTTTTATTAATAGCGTTGAATTTTATAGCAATTGCATTTATTTTCCACATGCCATTTTTCACATAGCATTTCTCCATACATATTCCATGTTTGGACAAAACCATTTTCTCGAACTTCAGCACCATCTTGAAACCATGTCGACTCATCATTGTCCCAAAAATGAGGTTCTTCTAGATATCAGGCACATACAACACGTTTTGCAGCTTTATTTTCTTACCTTATGTCATCTTCATGAACATTGTTCCTTAACCCTTGATCTCAAAAGTTACAAAATTGCCCATGTAAAGCTTCTTCCCAGTTTCTAAGGGCACAAAATCAAAGAATGCAGCTCTCTCAAAGCAGATGTGATGTGTGGGCCTAGTATCTAGCCATCACTCTTTCAAGTTAAGTTCACCATATTGACCGTAGAGATCACATCAGAAAGACTGATGTCAGACACTTCCTATGTGATAGCGTCCACCATGTTCGCCTCTTTCTTCTTGTTCTTTTTCGACAACCTACAATTCGTTGACTTGTGTCCTGCCTTGTGGTAGTTAAAGTACTTCACTTAAAATTTTGGTTTCAAAACTCCACCTTCACGTGATAGCTTGAACCCTAACTTGTGTTTTTTTTTTCTTTTTTTTTTTTTTGGAGCCATGATTATGCTCCACCACATTAGCCTTAGTAGAATTGGCAACAACATTGTTGGAGAGCCTTTTCTCCAAGTCTCTACTGTCTTCTTCTATGTGAAGTCTCACAATGAGGTTTTTAATGTTCATTTTTTCCTATGCTTCAAAAAGTTCTTGAAGTCTTTCCAAATAGAGGATAACTTCTTAATAATTGCAGCTACTTAAAAAGACTCA
The DNA here is from genome assembly GCA_946598075.1 of Artocarpus hirsutus. Classification (NCBI taxonomy): domain Eukaryota; kingdom Viridiplantae; phylum Streptophyta; class Magnoliopsida; order Rosales; family Moraceae; genus Artocarpus; species Artocarpus hirsutus. The sequence goes on along the minus strand of CAMOHE010027913.1, from coordinate 17,761 downwards.
CTCATGATTATTCCTTCAGCATGAATCTCATGAATGATCAGTTGGAGCTCTTGAACTTGACTAATCACAGTCTTTGAGTCCACCATCTTAAAGTTTAAGAACTGCCCAACCAAGAACTTTTTAGCACTAGCATCCTCTGACTTATACTTATAGTCCAAGGATTCCCATAGTTCCTAAGTCGTTTTCTTTGAGTTGTACATACCATACAAACAAGCAGTTCAAAACATAGTTTTGGCAAAGAAAGTCAGAGTGTTTTTAAGACTTAAGAGCATTGAGAGCTTAAGCATCATCTTCATCCTCTCTAACAATAGGAGGATCATTTTTTAAGAATCTTGCAAGATTCAACGTTGTCAAATAAAACAACATTTTTTGTTGCCAAGACTTAAAATTCAATTCATTGAATTTTTTAGGTTTCCCATTGTGGTTCACTGGAATTGAAAGTGACCAAGGCTGAGTCGAAATCGAGGCCTGAACACAAGGAGACGATATAGGTGTCATTGTTGCTTCTAGTAGGAACAACAAGAACAACATTCAAGTTATCAGCCATTTCTAAAAATCCAAAGTCTAAGTCTTAGAATTCATATTTTTCACCAAATATAAATTAATATTTAAGAAACAAAAATCTAGAGAGAAACAAAAATCTAGAGAATTCATATTCAATAGGTAACCTTTAAGAATTGAAACAAAAATCTGGAGCAAAACAATCAATTCGGCAACCAAACAAACATGTTAGAATTGAAAAATCACTTCAAACAAAATTTTATATCAGACATGAGTGAGAAACATGAATAAAGAGAATACTATTATAGCGATAAAATTGAAATAATTTTTTTTTTTAAATTCAAAGATATCTTGCTAGTTTTTAAAAATAAAAAGTAAAATTAATAAATAGTTAATATAAAATAAAGAGGTATAATTATGTAATTAATAAAAATAAATAAAAAATCCGTTGAATTCACTCCCAAGAAAACTGCAATTCTTTTTCTTTCCATCTTTGAAAAACCAATGTAGCAAACGTAAGACACAAGTGTGGAGACATAAGGTGGTGAATGCACTCGAGTCTAGCGCTGAATAAACCATGTAATATTTAAAGTATGCCTTTCGAGGTGAGACATCGTACAAGGTGGTGTGAGGAAAAATATACCTTTGGTGTCTTTGGCGCGTAGTGTTTATGTTGGAGGGAAGACTATGCTATATATTGCACGAGGGGACAATACTACTGGTTTATTTCCAACTATGAAATATAGGAGAATTAAAAAGGACAATAAAGATTACATATGAGATCGAGTTACAACTCTCCTCCTAAATATAAATTCGTCCCGAGATGCTTCCGATGCTATTAGACCAAATTGTCTTTCTCATCATAAGAGATTTACTCAACAAAGTTGATAAATCTAGTGCTTTGTGAGGTTAAATTTAACCAGGTGACATCGAGTAAAGCTATTTTTTTTCCCAGCAATAAAATCACAATGATTTGACCCAATCCTACTTGAAGGAATGGTTCAGTTTCACTCACCACCATAGGTCTCAATACCACACAACACATAGACCAGGTAAGAACTTCAAGTGGGGGCATGAGTATCAAAAGGGAAAGGCTATTGCCATTTATCATCATCGAACTGTACTTTTTCTGAGTGTTATAATGAGCCGAAGACCAACAAATATTATTGTTTGGTTATTGTACATAAAACTAAGATATTCAGCAGACTCTTTAAACTAAGATTAGCTCAGCATTGGACGTCCTAATCTTATATATTAAACTTGTATCTCTAAAAGGTACCAGAAACTAGCACCCTATAGTTCGAGAGAAATGAAGGCACAAAGAATATTGCTAGCTATCTTTCTACTATATTGCACCCTAAACCATAAAGGAGTTAAAAACTCCGACAAGAAACAAACATTTCCCAACCAAGCAACCTTCAGTGAGGCCTGACCGGGCCTCCCATTATAATTCTGTTCACCAAGGGCAGTGAAAAAGAAAACTTCACTATTGAGGTCCAGAAACATGCCAGACTTCGATGCTCATCGCGTTGCACATTTTGTTCCAAGACCCCATCAGAGAGTGGATGAAATAGACACACAATAGGCAAAAGATAAAGCCGAAAACAGTGACAGATATAGCCTAGTAAATGTTCATTCAAGAAGTAACTATTTATGTTTTCTATATACTTCCACCATTATTTAAATTCTCTCAACATCATCTAAATTTTCGGGAGGGAGCTTATGACATAAGTTACACAGTTGAAAATCCTCCGCACGTCATAGATGGATCCAGTAACTCAAAAGAATGATCCGAATTTAATAAAGCAAGCAAACAACTCCTTTACTCTGATAATGATGCAGCCTTCAACATCCCAAAAGCTCCGACTCTATCACGGGGAATTAGGCGCAGTTCAGAACCATGTTTGAGGAAGACATTGCCTGAGAAGTCGGTCACACTTGTAAGAAACTGAGAATATCTATTCTACATCAATACCTTAACACAGATGCTTCAGCAGAAGCATGATGAGTGATGACTCGTGAACAGTAAAATGGCTTTAGGAAAAAAAAAAAAAAGCAGGGGGGGCAGGGGAGGGAATTGAGCAACTAAGTTTATGCATCAGCATACCTGCACTTTGCTGAGGATTGATGCCAATACCATCTGCACGCACAAGTAAATAATATGTAAACAACGCAATGCAATTGAACTTAAAAAGGGAGAAATATAATATATATTGCCGGGGGGGGCAGGGGGTGGGGGGGTGAATACACCGAAACTGTGAGACAGATGTGCCCACAACATTGCAGAAGTTCTGACTTTTGCACAAGGAATTATGGGAGACCAAGTATTCTATTTATTTATTTATCTTATATTGTAGCTAGATATACTTTTGCTTGCAAGAAGAGTCTGACATTAAGGATCCTTATTGACCTCTTTAAGTGGTGTTCGCAACAATTTTTGGATTCGTGTAGGTCAGCTAAGCAGGAAATATAGCCAGCAAAACTTTACACACCTCACCATTCCCCTCTCAACATCTTTTGAAAACAAATGGATGTATGCAGTGTGATTTGCTTGATTGAGTTTTCGAAAATTTTAAATCATACACCAAACAGCAGCATGTGGGTACGAAAAATCCAACCTTCAAACCACACTATTACGTGAAATCTGGGCATATTTGTACCAAAGTAGTTAATTTGAACACTCCTCAGTAAAACTAGGCGGCTGTCCTTTGAGTTCCATGACAATATTTGGCATTTTAAGTAGAAAATGGTTGATGATTCATGTTTTAGCCTATTAAGAACTTATGCAAATTGATATTGTCAATAGACAAGGCATCAGGCGTGAAATGAGAGGCGACATCAAAAGTTCCAATTGTATTTGACTAAGAGTAAGCAAAATAACCACTTAATCACAAAAACCATCCAAACCACACCGAACCATATAGTGTGATTGTTTTGACATGTGTGATTTGAGGATCAAATTTCCCATGATCAAAAGGTGCAAAATGCTGTGGTTTGGAACGTTGCCAACCACACTAACTAAACCAGATATCCACGACAATATCAAGATTTTTAAACATATAAAATTTAAGTTTTATACAGGCCAACTTTTTAATAGGCCATTTTGGGGGCTTATTGTTTACACTCATCATTATTCGACCTTGTAACTTGTAGGACCCAGGTACATAAGTTTTTTAACAGAGCTAGACATGTATATGATTTCTAGTTAAACATTTTGGTGTAGTCTTTCAATTAATATAACTTCATCTTTCCTATTAGAATTATAATATTCAGAGTTTTTACTTGAGAAGCGAGATGATTATGATTTATAACTACGTTGCTAGGGCATTGAACTTTTTACGTACATCAAACTTGTTAGAATGATCATGTTTGATTGTCCTAAATATAGGTCCATGAAATAGGATTTTAAACTTATGAGGTCAATTATCTGCTTAGCTAAAATCAGACAACGCTTAAGGATCAAATCACCAACCCAAACAACACTTTAAACAAAACATGCACTTGCCTTCTGGCAGACCTTTTTCTCCTCAAAAAACCACCTAAACTGCATTACCCCAGTCCAAAACATGGAGACAAACATCAAAAGTAAAATCAATTGTAGCATTGCTTACATAAGCACTGCAAAGCAGGATCAAAATGCATATGCATCAACATAGACTGCTCATGGAAATCCGAAGTTAACATCAGAATTTCATCTCTACCTACTGACTTATATGTTCCCGAAGATGTGTTGTAGTTTTAAGTCAAAGGAAGGGGAGAAGATGTGATCAGCTCACAATTGAATACCATCAACTGAAAACTGTAAAGGGGTTTCCAAAAGACAATACCCCTAATTGAATATACACAATAATTCATCAAGTTGGAGAAAAAGAAAAAAGAAAAAAAAGACAGATTGCAATTCTCTAAGCATACCCAATCGTAGAAAATGTTCACAAATTCTAAGAAATAATATCAATCATGACATGCAAAACCAATATATAAAAATAAAATTTACCATACAATACCATTTAAATGAAAATTGTATACGGTTGCCTTAAAGCAATAAGTTTTTTTTTTTTTTTTTGGAAAACGAAAAGCAATAAGTTTAATATTACCAAATAATCAATGAATTGCATAAACAATGGACCCGAATTATCTAAGCAAAATAGATCATGAAGAGAGAAAATTCACAAATCGAGAGAGATGAAGTATTTACAACATGCAATTTCTGAACACAAGTATATGAATCGTTAAAAAGACGAAAAGAAGAGAACTTTATTACCATTGGTGATAATAGCGCTTGTTTGGGGAGGAACTTTGAATTCCTCTGCGGCGAATTTGAGAACGGCTGTGAAAGGGGCTGCCTCTGGGACGCTAAACCTGAAAAATTCGACAAAACTCTCGTCAATTGAAGAAGAATTCAGAATCGAACTAAAATCCAAGAAGAATTAACGAAACCCTAGGTGAAAAACTAAAAAATAAGAATAATTAAAATTCATGAAACCGAATTGAGGGAGTATACGAACACTTTGAAGGGAAGCTTAGGATCGGAGGTGAGAGTCACTTTGAAGGAGACCTTTCCACCACCACCTGCCATTCTTCTCTCTCTTCCTCTCTCTATCTGCTTTGGTGTCTTGTAATTTGTACCTTTGTACAGAGAATCCAGTTACTTTACCCCACATGCCCAGTGCTACAAGAAGAGGCCGACCCAGCCGTTTTCCTTATGCCCACGTGGGCCATGGGTCTGCCCAATCCTGTCCATGAATTTTATGGGCCAAGCCAGACCGGACTCGTGGGCTAATTTTACATGAGTCATACTGTGGCTTATCATGAGTTTAGATGGGTCAACTCATCTAAACATGTAATTTTTAATTTTTAATTTTTAATTTTTAATTTTAAATTTTTAAACAAATTAACAAATATAAAAGTTTGAATAGTTAAAGGAAATATAAAAATTGATGTTTTATTTACAATTACCTCATTAAAAACCTTTCCAAGTAAAACCCAATGGGACAAAACCTTGCTTTTATTTTCCAAAAGCAAAGTATGCCTAGAAGAAGAAAAAAAAATAAAAAGAAAAGAAAAGAAAAGAAAAAGAGCTTGCTAGGCCTATTGTAACATGATATGTGAGGCATTGTCTCAACTTTGCTTCTTAGAAGAAGCAAAGCATGCCTACAAGCAAAAAAAAACTTGTTATGATGTGATGTGTGAGGCCTTTTACTGAAAAAGGCTATATTCAGCTATGTTCACCCATGAATGAACATGAAAAAATATATCTAAATATATATATATATATAAAAAAAATTAGACGACAATGGGCTTTCGGTGGGTTGGCCCATTATGGGCTTGTATGAGCCTTACATAGGTCGGGATGGGCCGACCCATTATGGGCCTAGACGGACTGGCCCGACCTGGGCCGGCTTGATCTATGGAAAAAGCCGGCCCTTGGGTTGGCATATGTTGGCCCAGCCCAGCCCACCAGTATTTATGGGCCGAGCCGTGCCTTGAACAGTAAGACGGGCCCCGGCCCATTATTGCATCTCTACACATGCCTCTTTTAAAAAAAATTACAAAGGATAAATCAAAAAATAATATCTTAATATTCTAAACAAAAGCATAATGAAATATTTGAATTCCCTTTTAGAAAAGTTATTTTCTTTTTGTGAAAAAAAAAAAAAGATTATGGACTAGGTTGATTTAGTAAAAAAAGTGAAAACTGCATAAAATGTTGTCCAAATGACATTTCATATTAAAACTGTCATTCTTTTTTGAACTTTTCAAAACAATCCTTTTTTATTTTATTTTTTAAAATTCTAATTATACATTTATTATCTTGCCTATTATGATTCATTTTCAAGAATGTAAACCCTAATTTTCTCTCTCTATCTGGCTCTCTCTCTAAGCCAAACAACCTCTCTCTTGTCTCTTTCTCCCAGGTTTCAATGCTCTCTCCCCTTTCTTTCTCTAAGTCTTAATATTATCTCTTTCTCCTTTCTCATGTTGCCCTACTCTCTATCTTTCCTCTCTTTCTCTCTACCTTTGTTGCTCTCTTTCTTTTGTTGCTCTATCTCCTCCGAACGAAGATTCTTCGAAGAGACTGCAAGAGCCTCGAGTATTGTGCCGACGGCCTTACGATCTCGATCTCAATAGCAAAGTTGAGATCCATGAAGTACTGGTGGCTATGATATGATTTTCACGCTGTTCAAGATGCCTCACGATCTTAATCTCGGTGGCGAAGTTGAGATCCACAAAGTGCTATGACTCTGAGATGATTTTCACGTTGTTCGAGCCATCGACGCTTTCAAATTGCCATTGAAGCTCCTTGCATCGTAGATTTGTGTTGCCCTTCTTGTCATCCTTAAGCTTTGAGATATCTAGTTGTTATTTTTTGAGGTGAAGAACTAGGATTGCTATCATCCTGCAGCTCACATAGAGATCTAACCCTGGTGCCTTAGCGGACCCGTCCAAACACAACCAAAATGAAACGTCACCGTCGAAGCATCTTCGGCGGCGTGAGAAGCCGTGAAAGATTTTATCTCGTTATTGTGTTTGTTGTGTTTTGTGATTGTTTTGTGTTTTTTTTTGTGTGATTTCCTAGTGTCGGAGATAGCAGCGGTGCTGTCGATCTTGGCAATTACCGGTGGTAATTACACCAGTATTCAATGGTCGATAACCATGGTGGTATTTGCAGTAGATACCGATGAGTATTCACAGTTCTTCTACAGTTATGGTGATTTTTTAGATGGAATCTAGCGGGTTTTATGTTGGAACCTGACAAATTCTAGCGAGTTTTGGAATGGAACATGGTGGTTTCGGCAATTTTTTTGATGAAATCTAAAGGGTTTTGTATTGGAACCCGACGGATTCTAAGACAAAATTTGACGAGTTCTAGGACAGAACTTGGCAGGCTACAATCTGGCACCTGCGTTGGCAACCAAAGGCGGTTGGCACCTCTTTGTTAAAAAATGTTAGAATCTAGTAGGTTCCAAGTTAAAACGTGGAAGGTTGCAATCTGACACCTCGCTTTGGTGATTGGAGGTAGTTTCTGGTAGGTTTCACGACAGAACCTGGCGGGTTTTAAGATGGAACATGACAGGTTTCACGATGGAACTTAGTAGATTCCATTTTGAGAGAAAGAGTAATTTGATCTTTTAATAAATCATTAATTTCTAATAAAGGGGCAGTTTTAATAAGTGGTTTGTTGAAGAGAATTTTAATAAAATGGTGTATTTGGAGGGCATTCTTATAAGTTGTTCAAAAAAAATCCAAAAAATAATGCATAATTATTATAAGAAGAGTACAATTTCTTGAAGAAAAAAATAATCCCAAGAAATAGTTTTTATATGTATGATTCTATAAATAACAAGTAATGGTTCATTTGATGCATGGGTTTAGAACAGTACGGTTTAGAACTTTAATTGTAGTTTGAACTGTAGTTTTGAACTAGGGTTTGGAATATAAAGGTTTAAAACAAGCATAAAATATCACATTAAGTTTATAACGAGGACAAGGACTGATGTTTAGAAAACTATAGTTTATGAAATAAAAACAAGAATGAAAATAGTTTTAACTGTATAAAATCGTTCAAACCATGTGAACTTAAGGGGAAGGGGTAAAGTTTAGATTTTGGGGGGTTTTTGTAGTTTTAAAACTGTCTCCATGATTTGAACTGGTCTTAGTTATTACTCCATTAAAAGTTAGCTTGAACAACTTCAAGCAGTTTTGAACATGCCTACCTAAAGCCATGTTTCGGCCTTTTTTCTTGTACTGTTCGTGATTCAACTTTTTAAAGGAAGGATACATACATAAATTGGATATGCGGTTATGTACCTAAAATATATAACTTGGATATAATCATATCTAACAGATTAAATTTTAAAAAATATGCGAGTAAAAGGACCACGATAAGGATTAGAAAATTTTCTTAAAAATATACTAGTAATTTATAATTTTTTTATTAGTCATTAGATTTACAAAATTTTAAGTTCAAAAAATTTACACAATTATTAAAAAGTGAATAAATAGTTGTCTATACAAGATAAAAAAATCATATATAAATGTGGCAGAAAATAATATATTAATATTAGTATTAAAAAAATGAACTTGAAAAAAGTTCATATATTTGCACTAGAAAAAATTGGAAGCAGAAAAAGTAATTCTGAATGAAAAAGTTATGTTTTCATAGATTAAACGACATAGTTTTTTTAATAAGCATATTTTATTAATGTTTAAAAAAAATGTAATTTTGGGATGTATTCAATACTACGTGTAAAAATTGATAAACTATGCTCCTTATGTAATGTTTATAATATTTTTCTTTAATGTGATTCAATTATCTATAGATTTTTAACTGACTAAAAGATTAATTTACTACGTAATTCTACTCTCTCCACCCTAGAAGCGGCGCTTCCTCTCTTCTCTCGCAATTGACACTAGTTTTGCCGTCGAAGCCTGCGCCATTCGATCTCCGCAACAACTTGATCAATGCTTTAGCGGCAAAATCAACAGTTGTTCTACTCTGGAGTATCATCAGACGAAGCCAATCTCCATCTCGATCAACAAGAAGCACCATCGTGAGGGTTCCATCCATAATCCCGAATACATCAAAAAGATCCCAACCAAGAAACTCCATCCATTGGGCGAAAGTTGGCGAGGGGTGATGTGTATAGCCTAAAACATCAATGTGAAATTGAAGTGGTGGACTCCACACTGTATAATCATGGCGTTAATGGTAAACCTCCCCTCAAGAGGAGAAGCAGCACTTTTGTTGGGAGTCATACCTCGAATGGGACAGAGATTTTGATGAAAGTATAACTTTCTATGAGATTGTTTCAATCCATTTCCCCTTAAGCGAGACCAAAAACCCTTAGGTGGGGATGCTCTTTTTTAGCCTCCTTTGTCATAAGGCGTGTCGTCGTCAACAACAACGGGGACATCTCAAAAAACATCTCTGTATGATGAAGCACAATTGGAGGAATTTTTTTTTCTCACGCTTAAGATCTACGTGACTTGGATTATGGGTTATGACAAGACGCATATTCTCCCCTTTACCATTAGACGCTCATAAACTCACTTCAAAACTCTTCTACAAAATGTAAAGTGGAGGATTAGCCCTAAAAAAAGGGAGCAGGAAGAAAATGCTAACATAGTTTCGATTGGGAGAAAATACTTCAAAATGAAGGGGATAACGAGCTATTATATGGTTTCAAAAAGAGGAGCTTGACATAAAAACAACGGTTTCGAAAAGATGAGCCTGACATAAAAACAAAAAAGATAACAAGATTTTCTTCATAGTAATAGTAGTAGTGGTGGAGGAGGAGGAGGAGGGGGAGGAGGAGGAGGTCACAACCTCAAAACATACGAGGATAGAACACTATCTCTAGAATAAAAAAAAATTAAGTCAAATAGGGATAGTAAGATATCCCTTATATTTGGAATTGCCAAATTTCGGCCTTTAGATAAAGGGATAACTCGTTATGCCTCGACTTGAAAACTAGGTTATCACCATGGGAGATTTAGGGATAATTTGGTATCCTCCATACTTGTTAAAAAAAAAAAGTCTTGGCCCTGAGATTAAAGGGAAATGGTCACCTATCTCCCACGCTAGAAACATGGTGTTTCATCCTTGGGACAAAGACAATTCCAAATAACTGTCACAAACACTTCTTGAAACAATTTACAAAGGGTTTGTTAGGTACGCTGGGTGGAAATGGCATCGTTTTGAATTTTGTAGTTTGAACTGGTAGTTTTACCCTTGGTTTGGAAAGTAAGTTAGAACTTAAACATTATAGCAAGTAAGAGCTTTACATTGTAGCAAACTATTATAGTATATGAGAGCTTCACACTGTAGCAAGTTGGATCTTAAAGTTCCAACTTACTTCTAAACAAAGCCTTAAATTTATATAATTTAAATGATGGTTTTGAATTGGTATTTAGAATATAAAAGTGTAAATGAAAATAAAACATTATATCAAAGAATTGGTATTTAAAAAACTTTAGTTTATAAAAGAAAACGAGAATGAAAAATGTTCTTACTATAACAAAATTGTTCAAAAGGGTTAAAACTTAAGAGGGTTGGGTGTCAAGTTTGCAAAACTGACAATGTAGTATGTTTTAAAACCATCTTTATTGTTTTGAACGATTTAACACTTGCGCCTATCAAATGCTTGTTCTTATAGGCCTGTGGGTTCAAACCACTAAAAGCATTTTAAACACACATATCAAATGGCACAAAAGAGTCAACTTTATTATCATCTAGAACTCACCACGAATTCCAATAACACAAAAAATAATAACTAAAGAGGATTTAAAAGATCTAACTCTTAAGAACGCGAAGAACAGTGAAGCAATCTAACAGTAAGCATTATTAAAATTGGGATTGAAACCCAACAAGGAAAAAAATAGTTAAATTTCTAAAAAAACTTCTTAGTTTCAATCGTTGGATTGAATGTGAGAAATAATCTAAAGCATGGAGAAGAATAAAGTGAATATTCGAAGAAAGAGCATTTCAAAATATTTGTAGGGAGGGAAAACAAAGGGTAACAACCCTTTACTCTAGTTAAAAAAGATAATGAAACACTAAGGTTAAAAAAAAAACCATTGAAATTGTCAAGAAAAATTGAGTCCTAGCTTCGGGACTTGGAGGGATGGTTCACTAATCTTGCCACTCTTAGAAGAACCAAGTTTCTATTGGGGTTAATGTTCTACAAGCGTAGACATTGTACATATTGTTAATAAATAAATAAAATGACATTTACAATTAATTTTGGTTGCTTATGTGCATTATAAATACCTTAATAAACATAAAAAAAAATCCATGATTATTAATGTGATTATAATTTTGCATTTAAGTGTTATATACTTAAGGATAAAATTTATAGATAATAATCTAAATAGTTCGTAATAATTAATTAAAGGTTGGGATCTTTAATTAAATATTATAAGTCCGGTCCATTTCCATTGAGAATGAAATAATTTTATACGGGCTATTAATATAGAGACATTAGATTAGATGTATTTTATATAATGAGATTATATAGGACTAGACTAGATAAATTTTGAATCTCTAATGATCATTCATTACAAATAGTATATTCAAATCTATCATTATGATGATCATATATATGACAGTCTCAATCCTGAGTGTTTATTAGACTCTTGTTTATCACATTGTGTTTTTAACTTGCATGATAAGATTTGTCTAAAGACAGATCATAAATGTGCATCTTAGAAACATAATAGAATAAATAACTAGGAATAATATTATACAAATATGGAATCCATTCATTTCTTATGGAAGTTAGAAAGATAATTCTCTTGAGTGATGATTCAAGACTTGAACAGTAGAGTGCTTGTTCATAATAAGCTTATGAACTAACTGTTTATTAGAGAATCATTGGAACTCAAGGATAAAGATATAGTAAGTAAAGCGAACGAAAAGAAAAGCGAACGAAAATTGAACCTAACTCTTATTATGAACTATTTATGGATGACTGACTTATATGTAATGATTATATCAATGGACTATTCGCTAATTTTTTTGAGTAATTATCACTACAATTTTAAGAGTTCAATTTTGTGTTTTTTGTAGAGTGAGAATCATTGGAACTTAAGGATAAAGATATAATAAGAAAGGTGAACGAAAATTGAACCTAACTCTTATTATAAACTATTTATAGATGACTAACTTATATATAATGATTATATCAATACTCGCTAATTTTCTTTAAGTAATTATCACAATAATTTCAAGAGTTCAATTTTAAGTTTTTAGTGAAGTAACATTGAAACTAATAAATTTGACAATTAATTGTCAAATTTATTGTAGCATAAATTATGGGTCTAGAGGTCTCTAATGCCAACTCTATAATACTAAGTTAGATTAATACATAGAATGAATTATAAATATTTAATTTAAAATCATTGAATTCTAAATTAATTATTTCACACTAGAAATATTAATGTGACACAAAAAATATTATCTATGACACATAATATAATATGATAAATGTTGTCACATTTAAATGAGCAATAGTTTACTAATTAATTATATTTTATTAATAAAATTAATAAAAATGTTTTGGGTTAATTAATGAATTATATTTTAATAATATGATTATTTAAATATATTTTAATTTTGTGTGTCACACATTGTGATGGGACCACACTATGTCAATGCCAACATGGACACAAGATGAAATAATTAATTAATTATTTTAAAATCTATTTTAAATAAATATGATTTATCTAAATTACTTGAATATATATAATATATATTCAAGTACATGAAATATGTACGTGGACATTGTTTTTAAACTAATTAAATATTATATATATATATATATATACACATATACAACCTTTAATACATGATTATTAGTTTAAATAAAAAAAGAAAAGAAAACATGATATGAGATATCATGTAAAACCAATTATGGCTATCATGTAAAATCACTTATGCTCAACATGTTCTTTGGAGATTTTATCTCCAAATATGTGCATTTAACTTCTCTTAGTAGTGGTAGGATTTAGTGGGTTTTATTTTTAAATTTAAAATTAATTTAATAAATAACTAATTATTTAGTTATAAAAGAAAGAAGATATCAGTTTTTATGTTACGTTATTTTTTCTAAAACTCCTGAGAGAAAAGCTGATAGTTCTTTTCTCTAGAAAAAAATTATACTGTCTCATGTGTTGAGCTTCATAGCAGAACTAGAAAAGTATAAGATAATTCATCAATGCAGTTTGACACCAACTCATTGTTCTATTGGTGTGGAGACTTGGCTTGGAATATTATAGTGTCAAAGAGGAAAGCTAGGAAACCCTGATAGGTTTTCAAAAGATTTGAAACAAATTCTTTTATGCTTTTAATATTTAATTACAATTATATATCTATTCTCGATAAATAAAGTTTTTAGAAAAATTTTGTTTAATCTATTCGTTTTTCCGTTGCATTTCATATTTAAATTCCACAATTCCGAGCTTCAAGATTTGGAGAGATGGTTTAACTACTGGAAAGAAAGCTAATTAAGACTATGTTCCCATGATCTTAGAAAAAAAGAAAAAAAAAGAAAAAAGTGGGATGCTCTCCACTAACCTAGAAAAAGAAGGAAGGGGAAAGAAGGTGAAAAAGAAAGGTACGTGATCTTGGAAACATCTGGAAGTAATCAACTAGAAAGCTTACCATAAATAGGAGGAGAGTGGACCGGAGAAAAAGGTTCGAATTTTAGAATATTAGGTCATTATTATGCCAAAATTGTAGTTAGTGTGACTTGGTGAGGATTTTTGAGTGTATGATAGAGCTCATAAATAGTGAAGAAAGGCCCAATGGACGTAGGATATTTTGAGTCAAACTAATGTATACCTTATTTGTTTGACTGATTTAGTTCAATTCTCAATTCAAACGACTATCATAGTTTAAATTAGTGTTTGGTAAAGCATTTAATTTGAATTAAACTGATAGTTCAAACATAGCTAAACTATTGAACTTAGAGTTCAAACCTTTTTCCATTTCAATATTTTGAACCAATATTAAACAGTGATTTCACTCCTATATATTTATATTTATATTTATAATCTAAAACTATTATTTTATATTATTTTTAATTAAATAACTTCTTTTTATGTAATTCATATCTATTCTTTAATTAAATAATTTTTTCATGCTTCAAACTAGAGTTTTTAATACTCATCCAAATATAAATTCAGATTATATATCTTATTCAAATTAGTATGTTAACTACATAACCAAACGTTAGTTCAGATTACTGTTTAAACTACACAATTCAGATTTTTCTATTCAAACAAAAATTCAAACTGATACAATTTGAACCAATAAACCAAACAGGGTAATAAATATCTTGTATTCTTTGTTTCTTCACATGTTTTGATATATGTGAGTTTGTTGTTTTTTTATTTATTTTGATTAGGATTCTATTAGGGAATTTGTTCATTTTAATTGTTAATGGATTTTTTTTAATTAATAATAATATTCAAGATTGTTATTAGTTATAGGTACTCCATTTCTACGTCTATTTGATACTCCTAAAACCTCCTGATAACTTTTATAGTTAAAAAAAAAAAAAGTAAAATGAATGTTTTTGATATTGAATTGAAAATTTTTGTGGTAGGGTAATAAAATAATTTACGAGTGGAAATCTACGGTTAGTTAGAAAATAGAACTAATTAATAGAGAAAAATGTAAAAAGAAATGAATTAGGGGCTGATAATGATAGTATCTTCATCACCACTAACTATGTTTATGGAAATTACATGACATAAAACCATAAAGTAATTGTGAAAAACAACTCTTCATCAAAATTTATAATGGTTCATCTTCAATGAACAACTACATCCATTATGTTTGATGGTTTCACTATAAAAAAGATGAAGTTACAAATGATGTTCAATACAAAGAATGGTCATTTGAAAATTTTTGTTGTGCAATAGCAAGTAGAATGGCCAAAAAGTTCCCTCTTCAAGGGTCTTGCTCATCTATTTTTAAAGGTCTAATAAAGCAGTTACTCTCCACTTTTCTTAAACATGGAGAGGTTTCAAGTAATGAGAACATGCAATAGTATGTAGTCAGCCAGATGGTTAGCACTCCTCTCCTCTTATTTGGGAGTTCGTAAGGTAATGAAATTAAAAGGGTGTTTAGTAAAAGTGACCTAAACTACTTTCTCAGTTACAAACAGTATAAAGCTCTCACATGTTATGGTAAAAACAGTTTTAACCACCCTACCAAACATCCTATAAGGTAGTTACCACATGCACGTGTCTTTGTTCTTCTGATAGCGGAGTGGTAGAGACGTGTTTTGTGAAGATAGGATCAGTTTTGAGAAATTCAGAGCGAGCAATTGCCAGTATGTGCAAGAGGACGACAAGTGAGCAGCGGAGACTCCTAAAGACTACTCGACTATTAACTGTCAAGTACAACTTAATACTTGAAAAACTTTCTTGGGTACACACGTTGAGTAGCGAGCAGCAAGTACCCTTGTGACTTTGGCGAAGGACGGGTGATGACTGGTGACTAGTGGCCACTCCCTATGCACAAGTGGTTGTCGATTACAAACTTGTAAGAAATGTATTGGTCAACATGGTGATAACCGACGAACAAGTAGTCAATTGCGTAACCGTTGGTAACCAATAGCATGACCGTCAAGTGGCAAGTAAACTGATAGTTGGCCATCAAGTACACAGACCAGGGACTATTACATGGCGAGTGAACTAATAGGTGACCGTTGAGTGTATAGTAGTGAGTAATTGACTGCTCCAATGACACTTGAAGCCAAGTGGCCAAATCCTTAGTTGGTTTTCAAACAACAACTAGTCGACTATCGACTAGCTCAATGATACTCTTGGAGCTAACCCAAAGAGGATTAGTAGTAGCCTATTGATTGCTAGCCAATATATAGTTGCAATTGAAAGCAAAGTTTGTTGGGTTTGATGCCCTAAAAGCTGTGACATTGTACATTTTGATGATAAATAAATAAAGTGACATTTATAATTATTTTGGTTATGTGTTATGAATACATTTATAAACATCAAGAAAATTTCATGATTATTTATGTGACTATAAATTTAGCATATAAATGTTATATGCTTAGGGATAAAATTTATAGATAATAATCTAAATAGTCTGTAATAATTAATTAAAGTTTGGGATCTTTAATTAAACATTACAAGTGCGGTCCAATCTCATTTAGAATGAAATAGTCATTATCCAGACTATAAATGTAGAAGACATT